>JAHQIW010007240.1:0-144682 GCA_019055375.1 Parelaphostrongylus tenuis
ATTACTTGCTTTGATTTCGTATGTTTTAAGACTATAGAAAGGTTTTAAGGGAAAGCAAATTCGTGCATTTTTATTCAAGCTCAATGAGTCTTAAAGCTACAGGGACTACTCGCAACATCAGCAAACGACTCAGGCACTGCTACCAACGTATAGTGGCAGTGATGATTTAAGAAGCGCCGTCAGAGAGACGAGAGCCTTTAACATGAATATAGTTGTGTCGCCATAAAGAGTCTACAACGATCAAATGAGAGCAATCGTGGAAGCTGACTAAGGTCACACGCAATGTCTGCTAAGGTCAGCGTCAATCATTTAATTCAAATTTGAAGCAGATTAGAAAGGTGTAACACGTCGATAGATAAGTGCCTCACAAACTTATCGAAATAATCAAAAAATTCAAAATTTCTACTTCCTGTAAAACTCTACAGTATTAATTGATATAAGGAAATCGAGAATTATCTTGATTAGCTGACGTGAGGTTGGTAAAGTGCTAGCAGTAGTGATTCGGCTGACTTTTTGGCGACCCACCTATTTCAGGAGCCTCAATGTATCTATTATTAGAATCAAAAAGTGGTCCGTTTGAAGTGTCTACTTCTCCTCTTGTCACGCAACAACCACCAGCCGTTTCTTTGATTGAATCGTTACACGCGAGGAAAGTGGAAATTCATACGAGAGACAAACGACGATTAGCATAGTGGTCGAACCGAGATAAAGTTCCACTTTCCAAAGCCACAATTTTATTAGAAAAGGTCATCGTCACTGTGTGGTGCTCTGCTGGCTGTCTGATCCACTACAGCCTTCTGAATCGCGAAATCCATGACATTTGAGAAGTATGCTCAATAAATCGATGAGATTCGCCGAAACAACTTCCATGCCTGCAGCCGGCATTCAGCGAACAGAAAAGCCCTATTCGCTCTACTACAGTACGCGTTCACACGTCGTATCACGAACGCCTCAGAAGTCAAACTAATTGTTGCACAAAGTTTTGTCTCATCCTCCACATTCATCGGGCGTTGCGCTCACCGACTATCTTCCTCAAAAATCTCGACAATTTCTTGCAATGAAAACTCTTTCACAATTAACAGGATGCAGAAAATGTTTCCCAAAAATTTCTCGAATCCCGAGGCATCCATTCTTATGCAAGATGTACAAACATACTTATTTCTCGTCATCAAATATGTGTTTAAGTGTAATGGTTCCTATCTTGATTAATGAGGCTGTGCTTTAGCCCAGTTATGATAATTCGCGATCTAAAATCGCAATTAAACACAAACCTGATACATAGCTCGTGAGATTCAAAGGAACGTTCAAGCTTTGAAGTTAGCAAGAGGAAACAAGCTGCTTGGGGAACGTTTGAGAGTACTGGACGATGTAGAGAAGAGAACAAAGAATAGCTAACACTGTGCTTGAATTTTGACTCAATAATAATTCCTGTCTTAACTTACGCATCAGAAACCATCTCGCTAAGTAAGCAGGATGATTGATGATTTGGTATTTTTGACGTGCAATCGAAAGGACACATGATTTGTTGCCTGAGAGATGGCAGAAATGGGTTCAGGGTGATGGCATGTACTTTGTATGGTGTTGTTAAGCAAATTCAATTACTTCTGATTGAAAAATTCTGTGTTTACTCTCGGGCCAAAAAACATGAAAAGGCCTAATATAAAACGGTTAGAGTAGCAGCGATATTTGGAAAAGTGTAACAAAGCATGATAAAGCGTGATAAAGCAGTAATCGTTATGGAGTTGGGAATGGTCTCTGCAAAATAGCTAATGCATTTATGAGTTTAAGATTTCGAACGAGGGAAGTAACGTATGTGCTACTAACAGGGATCGATGTAAAAAGGATAAAGGATAAAGCTCTCGGCGTTGATCAATCCTTGAAGGATGCGCCATGGATCGTCTTCAATTTCTAACTTCGTCTGAGGTGATTTACAATGACTCTTGCCGGCCTCTCGCTAAACGGCATCAGTGCTACTTATCCTCCCAGACAAGTCTGAGACCAGTCCGGCACCAAATTACCAAGCCTGGAAGGATGAATGGTTTGATGAGCCATGAACGCGAGATTGAACCCTTGACCTCGTGTGCGGCGCAGTGCATCTCTAACCACTGCGCCACATGGGCCCACATGGTCTGTAAATACACTAAAATCACATCATTTGAATAGAAATCAAATGTGAATCTAGCGTATGCTGCGAATTATGGTATCTTATCTCTCCGACTGTCTTCGCTACTAGAAATTTCATCGAGTATAGAAGAGGCTGGGACTGAGCCAGAAAAAAAAAGAAACGGTCTTAACCTCCAAATTTTTCATCGTAAAACAAGCAGTTTTTTTTGGTTCGAAAACACTTTTCAGAAGTCACTAGAAACAGCTGCTAGTTTACGTTTCGTCAAAATTCTGAGAAAGATTTATTTAGTAATTTAAGTAACGTGTTTAAATTCGAATAGAACAAATAGTTTTCTTCACATTCATAGTGCTGAATTCCATGAATTGTAGAAAATTACCATTATGGTTCTTGCTCTTCGAGAATCCTCTCCTAAATGGATATTCGTTCATACTTTTGATAAAAACTAGTGTTTACTATTGTGCCTACCATTTCGTCAAGTTCTTCTTCGCGATTACCTTTCGGCGCTCTAGGTAGTTTCTTTGTGATTTTCATAGTAGACGTTTGTGTAGTTTCAACACTAAATTCACTTATAAAGCAAAATGTGTTCCATACAACAGTTTTGATTTCCAGATATAATGTAGCAGATATTCACCCACTAATAAGAAAACCTAATGCACTTCAAGCTGCAACCGAAACTCCGTACGACCCGCAGTACGTCGCGTGGATGAAGGTTAAAAGACACCATGATGAATGGAAAAAATGCCAAGAACTTGTATAAATTGTGAAGATCGTTCGCATCAAGTGTTTGAGTAACTTGAAGCTTCTGGGTGAACGGTATAAATCTATCAGCCATAGCGTTGGTATGGCTGTAAAAGAAGTGCAAAAGACGAAAGACAGAAGACAAACCTTTTTTCTTTGTTTTCTCCACTCATAACATGACCCGTTATCACCTAAATAAACAGCCATCTTTTTACCGTCCCAATCTATCCTCCCAAGGTGTTCATCTTGTATCAGAAAAATCTATTCCATTAGAATTTGCATACTAGATTGTGATACCTACGCATTCTACATGTGGCTCGTACTATTAAAACATTAGAATTTAACCACCTGAGTATAAAAATCAGTAGAACCATGTAAAGAAACACAATAACGATGTGGCAATGACCTACTTGTGCGCTTTTGGTCTTAACCTCGTTTGGTTTCAATGAAGATGTTGTCGCTTTTACGTGAAGTTGCCTCAAGCAATATCTTCATAAGAAATCAAAGGTTTTACAGTCAAAATTAAATCCTACCTTTCTCGATTCACTCTTTCCAGCTGACGAGTTTGTCAGTGTGACCTGATTTATTTTTCTGAAAACGATACATCTTTTTTCCTCCTCAGCTACCTCCATATATAAGTACTTACCATCCTCTTCACGCAAAGGTTAACAAAACAGCAAGATTGATATATCAACACGGCGTAAATTAGTATGTGAATAGCCGGAGATAAAGACTTTATGATCTGAAATGATGTGAAGAATTTGACGCTGTGACCCCATTTCGGAATGTGACCTTACAACAACGTTTTCGCGTAACAGACATGTCATAAAATTTTCTGTTACGTGAGCTTTTTCCACATGTAGCAAGTACATATATCGCCTACAATGGAGAGTGTTGGATTTAGCTAGCCTTGGAATCCCTACACTATTCTGGTATTTACTCTTGACCAGGTCAGAAGAGAACAAGTCCTGTCGAAACAAAAAGCAGCTAACCTTCAATCCTTCTGTAAACTGGTGTTGAACACCTAACATCAAAACGAATAGACTACAAATGAACCATGACAGTGAAGAAATAATGGGCCTCTCCAGTGATAACATTTTATCACTAATGGTTTATATTTGTTAATATTCCATGTATTATCTTCCGGCGATAAAATTCAGTTTTCAACTACACTTTCATAGATATGTATTATGACAATCCATGCGTCATTCATTACTATTTTATTATTATCTTTCCCATATGAGTGACAAGATAACGTGCTCGATTATTAAGGTAACCTTAAAGCACGAGAAGCGGTGATTACGGTGCAGGTGGACGAATAGACGGCGGAGACACGCAGGGCAATGGCCCGACGACGACGGCAGTCGAGCGCCTTCAGCTGGGCCGTGCAGCCGTCTGGTTACCTTTCCTCTTCCTACTCGTTTCCTTCTCCTTATAACTCATACCACATAGGACGTAGGGTTGTCCACCCCTTCGATCCCGATTATCGATCACTTGACGTTCTCCTTCTCTTCATTGCCTATTCGGACTGACTCAAGTATGTATACGACTCGGTGTAGCCTCGTTGAATGAAACACTCATTGCTGACTGCTGACTCATGCTACATAAGGCATAGGGATTACCAGACCACATGACAAGTTGGCTCAAATAATAATGAAAAGATTTGCTGGAATTTGAGTGTGGTCTCAACAAAAACACTCGAAATAAAGGTACAATATGATAAAAATACCAGCCGAAGAACAATCGAGTATACAACACTCTGTGTTAGGTAAAAATTTCGCTTGACATAGAGTGTAAAAACGTTCGTCTTCGATGACTGTCTATAAGGGAGTAGAGCTCATGAGAGAACTGACTATAAAAATATCGAAAGACGACGGGTTCTGCCCGACTGACGAGTCTGTAAGGACGAAACACGTGTATCGGGCTGTACAAGAGCCCTTACCAGACCACATGAAACTTGGCTCAAGTAATATTGAAAGTATTTACATCACAGTTGCACAGCTCCACAGACACGAGCATCTAGCATCTATAAGCTCGAATCACCACAAGTATAAGTCACAAGAGTCTTTTACTTTAAGACTTTTATAAAAGTGTTATGCTGTTGTAACTTCATTTACAAGGATGCTGGGAGATATACAAAAGCATGAAATCTTAGGAAGCAGTTGACTTTATGTTTTACTCTTGAGGATTATGCGTAATGAAATCTGCACTACAGAGCGGATAACCTTGCTTTGCTATTACTCTTTTGATATCTGCTCTGCTCTAACTTTTTATGGAAACTATCCTTGTATATCAAATAAAATACTACGCTGATGGTGGCTAATAAATATTCCAGATGAACAAAGATCACTCGAGTGAAGCTATTCCCAGAAGCTAGATTTAGTGATGGAAGCTTTTGAAAACTAGTGACTTCTTAATTGATATTTGCGAGTTATATGATAACTTTATCACCGAGTAGGAAAGGAGAAAAAATTCGAACTTGCTATGTACTTCGGTGAATAACGATCAGACTTGCAACCATGTCAAGTTGTCGAGGAAATGGTGTAAGCGTGACAGTGAAAAAAGAATAAGACTCTGTGCCCAAATTTCAGCCTCTCTTTATCCACTCTCTGTCGAATCACTACAAAATTTGTGATGACACAAAGAATTGGGGGCAATGGCGCTTGGAGGTACCCTAAATCTCAATGAATTCTACATTTCTCAGATTAGAATGAGTTGCTCCGCCACTCTCTTGACGAGCAGGTACGAGGTTGCTAAAGTGATTTATTCAGTATAATACTTGTTGACGTTTCAGCGGTTTCCTCTTCTTAAAAGCCTGGTAGTCACATTGACTCACAGGTTACTCAGTAGAGGTGTTTCATAATCATAGCATAAGGAGCTTGATGTACAGTATCTATTCGCATAGTGGACAGCATTTTGAAACACAGACTCACTTATTTATTGAGCAAATTATTTACATATCAAGCTTTCTCTAGTATGATTATAGAATCATTTCAATGAGTAGCTTGCGTATCAATGTGACAATTTTAGGTTTTGAAGAAGAAAAGACTGCACGAAGGTCAACAAGTGTTGAACTAAGGAAATCTTCGTAACTCTCAGGAGAAAAATTGCACTTTTTTCTACCATCGCGAAGGTTGGAAATAGTCGATCCTGAGAATTAGAATAAATTAATTCATTTCATAAGTATTCCGTCGCACTAGGCAATTTCATCAGAGTGGATTCGAAATTCAGAATTGATTTGCGCTTCTAAAACGTTGTTGTATAGATTTATTCACTGTTTCCAAAATTATTGTAACTCAAATGATATTGTGCGTGAATGATTTTTGGAAACTTAACGCTTGTTGACAAGCTCTGCTTCAATCGTGGTTATGGCGACGAGCCATGATTCGACAGCAATCTAACGATGGGATAATTTATAAATTTTCAATAATCCTTGAGAAATGCATCATGTATTCGATTTTTCAAACATCTTCAAAGATGATTGAATGTGTAAGAGGCCTTTAGATATACTTATGATGACTTAATGTTGCATCAGATCAGTGATAGCAATATCCTCCCAGGCAAAATGTTATCAAATATCCCGTGCTGGAGCGACTTGGTGAGCGCACGACGTGAGATCGAACTAAAGACCTTGTGTATAGCAAAGGTTCCATGGAAGCCGTTGTTATTTCTTCATAATACAACAGATGGTCGAAGAACAGATAACATTCAGGCAACACCGATAGACGGTGAAAAACTTAACGCTATAGCCCCACCACAAAGGACCGACGTGCACCAGCTGAGATACTTAGTTGCTTGAAGGCCTTACTCTGGACAAAGCCGTGGTGTAGTGATAGTACGCTTCCCCGGTGTGGATGAGGAGCGGGTTCGACTCCTGTCTCAGATCGTATTTTTGCTCACCACCCAATTCTCTTAGGTATATATTGAACATCATAACATGCTAAAAATGCAGTAAAGCTACTAAAAATCTGGAGTTCTACAAAACGTTGCTCTCAAGCACGTTGTAATCATTTGAAAGATCAAGTGTTTGAGAATTCAAAAGTATGTCTGATTTTTGAAAAAGCCTTTTTGTTACGTTGAAGCAAAGAAAATAACGTTATGTTACACACTCAAATTGCTTTACTTGCTTGGCTGAAACTGTATATGGCTCTTTGCAAACTATTACTACACATCCTTTCATTATTAATTGAGCCAACTTGTCATGTGGTCTGGTAAGGGCTCTTGTACAGCCCGATACACGTGTTTCGTCTTTACAGACTTGTCAGTGGCGCAGAACCCGTCGTTTTCGATATTTCTTAAGTCAGAAGGAAATATGATAAAAATACCAGCCAGCTAGCAAGAGTGCGAAAACACTCTGTGTTAGGTGAAAATTTCGCTTGACATAGAGTGTAAAACATACATCTTCGATAACTCTATGTAAGGGAGCAGAGCTCCCGAGAGAACTGACTATAAAAATATCGAAAGACGACGGGTTCTGCCCGACTGACGAGTCTGTAAGGTCGAAACACGTGTATCGGGCTGTACAAGAGGTTTATTGAAATTTGAGCGTGGTCTTAATAAAGCATTCGAAGGAAAGGTATAATATTTCTAGACAATCGATAGCTCAAATCTTAGGTATTTTGACTCAGTAATTGGTTTTTCTAAAAGGTTATTATAGAACATTGTAAGAGTGAAAAGAAGATTGCGTTTTACCTGAATGTTTTTATCGCTCAAAAATGTCTTATATGAACGAAAAACATATGACCATGTAGAGAAAATCATGGAGTATCAGAGTATTACAAAAGCCTAAGGGTTTACCTACTAAACAGAGGGAAAAAACTCTAACTGAGTAACGAAAATCTCTTGAGAGTTGCGCTGTGGAATCGATCAACAGTTTTAGGCTAAAAATATTCTTTTTTTTTGGATTTTATTTTGAATATATATTACGAGGTTTTAAAAACAGTCGATTTAATGGATTAGTTTTGGTCTACCAGCCAAAACCTGCTACTGATGGTGATGGACCAGTGTATTGTACTTTATACCATCACCACAAACCACATACGCCTCCCTCCTTGCTACAATGCAGGGCTTAATGTGGGGCGGGGGTCACTGACGAGGAGGACGAACCTCCGAAACACTGGTGTATGGCCCTGGCGTACCAACCTCGTTTTAGGCTAAAAACATTCTTATTTTGGATTCGATCAACTGTCGTCGCTAGAGGGTTGATTACCTCCCTATCTACCATTCAGCGATACTCTTGCAATCGGTCCTCCTGATCTGACAGTGCAAACATGAGCGCCCACTTGATGCCACCTTTGATGATATTTCCTCAGAGCAAGCCTAAACATATATGAGCTTCGACACCTAATCAGACTCCACAGCTCCAAGCTATAGCATCTGGAACTGTCGTAGCAATCTCATGATATTACCGTCAAACGATGACTACCTTCTCAAAGTGTAATCATCTCCTATGATATCATCGCTGCTTGGTCATATATCTTCATGTGTTTGATATTATAGTTTACTAGTAATGTGATATATGTATTTTAGTTGTTTGTAATACTCGTAACAATACTTCATCATCTGTGCTCGGTGCACACCTGTGCACACCAAGTCCCGCTTGGCCATCTGCAATCAGTCTCATCGAATAGCACACCAGAGTGCGACTCAGAGCACCAAAGGACAGCTCTCGGCGTCCATAACATGTTAGACAGAGACATCTTGTACACCAGAGTGTACAAAAACATTCGCCACAAAGCGCCGCCACATTGTGTGTTATGTAGGACACCTGTAACAACTGTGCCTCACGCGACCCCGTTATGTTGAGAGCCACAAACTGAAGCTGGTCAGCGAAAATCACCTGCGGTTTTCCATTGTCTATTTAGTTCCTTCTTCACGTCGACTCATCGATCTCCAGACCATTGCAGAAATAATATTTTCAAAAAAAAAGATAATTATTCGACCTCATCATAAAAAATCAATTTTCCTTGAATCATTAAGGCAACACGTACCGGGTGTAAATAATTCGACTCAGAAAAAACCGAAGATGTTGAAAAATTAGCCGATTGGATTTTAGTACTTCGCACTAGTTGCTTCACATTTTTTGTCCTGGTATTTTTTAGAACATTGCTGAACGATAGTGATAAAATTGATGAATAGTAGTAAAAGAACACTCGTCATTAATGGAATTCACTTATAACTACAATAAAAATTTTAAAAAAAATTAAGTAAATTGATAGTGCAAAGAAAAACAAATGGAACAAAAATAAATAGCAATGACACATGCCTATAATTTCCTGTAATAATCAAAATGAAGTGGAAAAATATTTGCAAAACTAGTTGGAATTAGAGGTAAATAATAATATTGAATTGATAATAAATTAGGGTTTGATAATTTTCAGTATCTTGCTTTGAAGAGGATAACAAGAAGACCATCACACTATGATATAGTGGAATCAAGTTTTGAATCTTCTACTAGCTATCAGTAATGTCAAAGTGGTATTTCACCATCCCACAGACTTATCACGATACAAACATATCCTTAATTTGATTAGTGGAAACAAAATAATTAGTCACGAGAGTCACGTATACATCAACACGGTAAACAAACGGTTAGTATCATTTCGTATTTTGTCCAGACGAGAAGCGGTAGAGCAATCTCACGTAGTCTTCTAATTCACTACGACATCAATGACCACGTTCTCCGCCAATGCCGTGCAGCACAGTATCAATCAGTTGATCATTAATACGATTAATGATGTTGAAAAGGTGAATTCTCTGTTCTCAAAACCTTGTTTGAATTTTTATAATAACGTTGTTAGATCGTTACATGAATTGCTGTACTACTACAGTGAGTGGCTCCAATTAGGGTAAACACAAGCTAAGAGTGAAAGAACCCATTTTCAAAACTAGGCGACAGAAAAGATTGAAAGCTCCAACATCTATCTTCTTTTAACTTTGAAGAGTCATTTCGCTTAGTTTTTACGACATTTTAGTTGCTTCTCAACTTACCACGGGATGGTGATCGTGTCGAAGTGATCACATCGTCATCTCATGAACAAAGTGTCAATCCGTCCGACTCGCTTCCATGTAAAACTACGCATGACGTCGTCGTTGATGAAGTGACTGCCAGTAGCTGGCGAAAATCTTGGAAGGTATGCATCGTCTGCTTCATTGCTGTAAACTTTGTTGGGGACTTTTTATCAAGTAATAAACTTTGAGGCTTATCCAGACCAAGACAATTATTGGAAAAAAATCGATAACAAAGTGTCTAAAAATTTTTAAGATCAAAAGTTCTTTTCTGTTAGACGGCGACAAATGAATATTCGGCCCCATTTGCTGAACAAGGATTTTTCATAGAATGTTAGTAATCTTTCGAAATCTCAAATCTCCGGCTAGATCCGTATATGGCCGGTTTTCCAAAACTCCTTTTACAACGCTAGTACGGATCGTCACTTTGATCCGTTCCGATTTTGGCAGCCTAGTTTGGCGCTGAGATTTTGGCAACCCCTACGTGCTCGTCCTATCCGATGCTGCCATACCATATTTATGCCATATATGGCTCTTTCGGGATCAGGTGAATGAGGGCCATTTCTATCGCTGCTTCGATCGTTTCCGATAACCAACGTATAGCATGATAGGCTCTAAACGTGAGGCCTAGGTACTCACGACTAGCCAGCATCTTTTAAAAGAGCAGGAGGAGCTTATTTGTCGGAGGCGACTCCTAACCGTTTCCCATGTATTATCCAGCAGTTCGATTGCCGATTTTGGTCAGATCTGACTCGTACAAATAGAGGTCTGTCCAATTGGCTCTGCAAAAGTGGGGAGCTCATCTCCCCATTCCACCTGCGTTTCTGGGAGGCACACTTTTTGCCTTTTGGTTTGCGTTTGATTCCCTTATCCATTATCTTGTGTGCATCACGTGCCCTCGCAGCTAACTGAGCTCCGCGATCCTTCAAAGAGGAAGATCCATCACAATCTCAATAGTGAAAAATTACAGAATTACCCACTTTTTTCTATTGTCTATATTCTATCTGATTCGTGCTTATGCATCATTAATTAAATTAGTCGCCTTCAACGCTGTCGAACTCGGAAGGTCTCAAGCTCATCAAGCAAGTCTACTGAAACTAGTACTCTAGTCAGTCGCCGTCCATGTGAAAAGGAAACGTAAGTTCACACGAAATTACTCTAGAAATGTTAGTCAAATGACCACTACTCTTTAAGCAGAGCAAGCCAATCACAATTTGATGGAGCGGACAAGAATCTGTCTTATGACAAAGCTGAAATTCTGCCAGGATCGGTGAGGCTAAAAATCAAAGAAATTTTGCATATTGTTAGTGCTTATAATCGGACAAAGGCTAAATACACCGTACCATCTTTGTCTCTGCCTATGAAGAAATCAAAATCGGGATTATGCGCCCAAAGCGGCTCAGTTCAATACAGTCATTATTCTGTAAACGATGAACACGCGAGAGTGTGGATGAGCGGCTTTTCCAGGTTCAAGTGTCGCCACTGCGTCTAATGGATGGAGTGATGATTGACCTCGTGGTGATGATCAAGATGAAATCAGGTGGCACGAGGACAGTGAACATGCAAATCGAATGTCCCGCTTATCAGCCGAAACGAGTCCGTGTTGATGGTATCTGGCATAACATCGTTTAGGCGCAATTCGTCCAACTTTTGCATTACTTTGATTATGTCCGAATATACAAATGTTTCACAATGTGGCTTTGATACCAGAATAATAAACATTGAGTTTTCTGTGACAATTAAGGACAACGACATAAGAATTTGAACTAGGATCTGTTTTTGAGTCTTGCAATGTAATTTGCAAGCTACTTGCCAAAATACAAAGTTTGAGCAGGACGGACTTGATAACGACTAGTTCAGATGATCGAATATAGTTCCCTTTTATTCAACCGTTTCTAGCGGTGGTATGATGTTTCAAATATGCCCATTGATGTAGAGTGATGTGCAGAAAAATCGCGTCGACCGAGACTCAAACCCGTATCTTATTCTATCCGGAAGCGCGTGCTCGAACACGTTGCACTACTGACGCCCGTTTTGCTCACCACTCTTTATACGCTACAACGCTTCTATCTGTCAACCACCAGCCATCAGCGGTATGGCTCAGGTAGTCGCTTACTGATATTGAATCCCAATCACGTTGACAGATATTGAGTATTAGATGATCAATATAGCTCCTTTTTATTTAACTGCTTCCGTCTAAAGTGAGATGTGGGTTTGAGTTAGGCTTGACGCGAATGGTTTGTACATCACTCTACATCAGTGGATATATTTGAAACTACTTCTTTGTCAAGGGTATGTTACAATGAATTGTAGAGTATCCCCACCCAAAATTGATTGGATCAGATCGGTTTCTATGCTTCCCCCTATTTAATGAATGACTTTAAGTAGATTTATTCCAACCAAGGTCATAATAATATTATCCAGGACAACGCACTGCCCAGATATGAGAATTTTTGGAGTGTTTATGAATTTTCCAATAAGAATGATTGGAAATCTTCACTGTTTTACTTGAACACAATCTGCTTGAATAGTTTGCTCAGTGTATCTCTAATTGAGGGACAAAAAATCTGTACCGACTTTTCGCAGTGGAATAAGTTGTTTGACTCAACGAATAAATATATTTTTCTCAAACAATATAAGGTGTAAAATTTCTCGTAAAACAACGAATTGTTACCATCTTTATGATTTTTCCTCTTTGATTTGATTTTTCTTGTTAGAGCGTGCTGTCGTAGAATTTTTTTCATAATGCCATAAAAGGCAATCCGCAATCCATCTATCTGAACGGATGTTTCGAGACGGAGAGCCCGCCTACTATATATCCTTCCCTTCGGCCCCAAATGGTTCATATTATTCAACTTGCATTCTTTGTTCCGCAAATGTCATTGATCCATAATACGTGCGCCCTCACTATCAATGAATTTTCACTCAAAAACAAGGCCTTGTGAATGTTCCCAACAAAGAAGACGTTGGTTTTCTAAGTTCTAGAAGAATCTTTTCTTCTTTAATCAACAAAAAAGTGATGTCTGATAAATATTTTTTGAGTAGTGCATGTGGTTTGTTATGGGCTTTTATACAGTGCAATACACATGTGTTTCGGCCTTGACATCTTCGTCAGGTGTACAGTTTGTTTCATCTCAGCCATGTACACGATGAGGCTGTCAAGGCCGAAACAGGAGTGAATTGCATTGCAGAAGTGCCCATAGCGGACCACTTGCATGGCTCAAAAATTATATCAGGCATACTTGGACTTTAGTGTGGTCCTAAGAAAACACTTGAAGCCCAAATTTCACTTCATTCTACATTGTCAGTCTTGAAGATCAATTGTCGCTAAAGCACATATCCAAACAGGAACACTTTCTGGTAGTGAAGGCTGGGAACACTTTCTGGTAGTGAACTCTCTCGACTGAGATAAAAAATTGTTTCAAAATACTATGTCTTAGTTTCCTGTTATTTTTCTTGGTGTTCATTTCATTTCTGTTTGGCCATTATAAGCACGTAAACAAGCATGAGTCTAGAAAGTGACTTTTATAAACCTCGGTAATAACATGCAATACATACAAATATTGAAGAATCATCTTGTTTAGCCGATGCGGTTAGTAATAGGAGTAGTGGTGGTGGCAGTAGTAGTAATCCAAACACGAAGAGCACTTCGATGATTGACATTTGACGACTTCGCTTTCATCAGAGCCCGGGCCTACGTATTAGACTATCCGAATGTTTCTGTTGAATAATGATGTCTTCATATAACACGCAGGTTAGATCAAAAGATTAAACGGAGAAAAGGTATCATTTCTCAGGTGAAAATGACTCATTCGTCTTTTCGGCTCATTTCTGGATTTTTAACGCTTATCCAAATCGCTTCAAGTTTTGTGCGCTCTTTTTGATTCCGCGCCAGAATCGTGATAGTCACTTCAATTAACTGCAATCAAAAGCATCGACGCGCACGACCCTTGAAGCGTTTTGAATCAACGCCAAAATTCAAAAATGAGGAGGAAGGACGATTGCATCACTATCACGCGAGTAATAATGCTTTTTTCCGTTTAATCATCCCACCTGGCCTAGTCGATTTGTAGATGCATCGATATTTCATCGGATAATTCGAATAATCTAATACATCGCACGTTCAAGCTGTGAAAAGGTGTAGTCCGCCGAAACATTGGTCATCGAACTACTATTACTAACAGCTACTACTGCGACTATTATCACCCCTTGTTGGCTAGGCAAGACAAGTCTTTAAAACATTATTCCAGGCGCTAACAAACCTGAATACTTCGTTGGCCTATCCTCACTAGTAGTTCGCACTCCATTACAAATTCTAAAATTATTTCTATATCGCTCAAACATTGTTCTTGGTGATAGTCACGTCCACAAGGCTTAGTACATGATGTTCATATCGTTTCCGTCTGAGAATGCAGATAATTTACGCTAGCCATAAACACCTCGGATGGTCGTCACATGTGTGAAAAATACGTCCTCATGAAATATATTCTACGCTTCCTTGTGTACTTGTTGCCCCATCTCGGATACATAATCGGTCTACTCATTTTTTCGCTAGCGATGTTTAATGTTTCAATGGAAAAGACTCCAAGAATCTAATCTTTGCATTTCAGCTATATGTGGTTCACTGGCTGTACTTCAGAAGACATCGTTTAGGCGTCTATGAAGAGTGCGTACGGTTCTTGGAGTGGTTAAAGGGCACTTTTTTGTCAGACGGCACAGGATCGAAACCGATCCCTTCCGCAAGAGAAGAACTTTTCATACGAGTGTTATTAATCATTTGAAACCTTAAATCTCTGGCCTACGTCGTGCCTAACCGCTTTTCGAAAGAATCTTTTTATAACGCTTCAGCTAAAGGAAAACATTTATGTTTTACATAGGCATATTTCCCGCATAACAAAGCTCTTTCTTCAGACTATTAGTATTCACGATAGCATGAGATTTTACGATCCAGCACTGTGCTTATTTTCTGCAAAGACTATTTCTCTGCACTGCATCAGGCAAAAAGATTGATTCACATATGCCAGCACGTATTTTGTAGCCGATTCACGGGTTGCGGGGTGGGGATGGCCAGGGAGGGCTGCCACGATCGCCGATCGGTGGCGCCTAGACGGACCACGCGAAGTGCGATTTTTGTTATAATTAGGAATTGCTTGTTCGCTTCGAAAGAGACTATAGATAAAACTATGACTCTGAAACTAAAAGATTTTCGCAACACGTTCATGTACTTTTCGTGCTTCCAGAGAAGTAATAGTTGAGTTGCGCAGTCGATGTAAAACATAATTTTATTTCAAATTTTACAGCGTCATAAAGGATCTTCTGAAAAAAACAGCCACTCGTGGGACTAACCAGATATTTAAGCTTTCAAATGATTGCTAACACTCTCCTGAAGATTTCTTGTCGCAAAAAGGATAGATTTTTGATCCCGTGCCGTATTAAGGAAAAAAGCCGGCTGAAGTATCGGCTCATGTCTCTGCCTCATAATAGAGGGCGGGAGGACTGCTTATTTAGAAAGGTAAATGCAGGTTCGACTTCCTATAGAGGTCTAAAAGTAGACTCTCTTTCCTTTTTTTTCAGTCTAATCCATCCTCGTTGTTATTCTCTTTAACCGTTTAGGGTGGTCTCTGCAATGACAAAACTATCCAGTTCGAATTATTCTTGTCGGACCATGGCGTTCTCCTATTTACGCGTGGTGCTGATACATACCACCCATGACGGCTATCAAACATGAAATTTATCATCAAAACTGATTGTCTTACGGCTCAGTACTATTATGAATAGCAATAAAGTAACGAAAAGTTTGGTTGATAGTTGATCGATTACTCAAAGACGCACTAGGCTGTTCACTTTATCAGTGAGATTGTAGAGATTATTGACTCTATATCAAATTTAATTCGGTGTTTTGGCCCTCTGAACATAGATGCTATCATATTTCCCAGCTTGGATGGGATGGAAAGCTTGCTTGGCCCGGAACATGCTAGACTACAGGCACCATACATGGGCAACATGGCAGATTTCGTCCTCTCAAGAATGATCTTGCATTGGTGAATTGAAAGGAAGGTTATCGAATATTCCGATAATTACATCGAAATAGCCATGTCAACACTGAGAGCATACATTGTACAACTGTACAGAAGCTCCACTAAAATGCATGATATTGCTAGGTAATGAAGGTGAACAATTCGATTTTTTTCCGTGTTTATAGGATTTTTTGACCACTATGCTATAGTTGATACAATGGCTTTAGTGAAAAGTTTGTTTGATGTTTTCCGAAACAACCACCAGGATCAAAATATAAGTACTAGGACTTTACAGTGATAAACCACCAAAATTAATATGAAAATTGGTTATTCAGAAATGTGACATTCATGGATTTGTACAGATGATTTTAATGAAGAGCAATAAAATGATTTACCATTCAGACAACACAACTAATTGGAATAAGTCTAGTGCTCGTCGTGTTTGATAAGGCTGAAGAACAACTTATTAGCTTTTTTGAACCATCCAACATGTCGTTTGTCGACTAGTCGCAATTGCTTTATTACCATTTCAACAGCGCTTTCAGCCTTCTTCATACCGATATCCTCAAAAATGTTAGTGCAATTACTCCCACATTGATTGATTCTATCCTAACGATTGATCATAAATGTTATCATGTCAGTGTACTTGTTAGTTGGAGACAAAGGATAGAAATGATAAAGCTCTCGGCGTTTATCAATTCCTGGAGGATGCGCCATGCATTCGTCATCAATTTTTAACTTCGTTTGAGATGACTGAATGAATGCATATTTGAGCGTTACGTTACAATGACTCGTAATGGCCTCCCGCTGTGTCGAGTCAGTGCTGCTTACCCTCTAGACAAGTCTGGTACCATTTTTACTGAGCCAGAAAGGATGAACGGCCTGGTGAGCCATGAGCGGGAGATCGAGCCCTCGACTTTGTGTGCGACGCAGAGCACCTCTAACAACTGCGCCGCGTGCGCTTGTGTAGTAGAAGATACCAGATAAATTTTCGTCCATTTCCCATTATCGTACTAACAAATAGTTCCATATTCTACTTTGAAAAACATATAGGCTTATAGATATAATAATGTATGTGTTATGTATCTAATATATGGGTATGTGCATGTAGTTTTCTAAAAAATACCAACATTGTGTCGGCTTACAAGTACCTTAGCCAATTCCACCTTTAGAGCTTCTAGGAGATCATCGGACGATGTATCAGCTCTTTCTGTTTCTCGTTCTAATATATATTTCACCTGAAAATCACCTCTAACTAGTCAGAAATTATTTGTGCCTTTATATTTGCTGTTAATACGTGACAAAGATAACTCCTCCAGAGTACTGTATCTAAACTTCAGACCCACTCTTGCGATTTGATCCTTGGTTAAATAATAGCCTAGAACCGTATCTACACGCTTTCTTATATAATCGAGTCGCCTGAAATCACTTGTTTCAATCAAAGCGAAAGCATAGAATAATAACAAAGAAAAGTGAGCTTGAAAAAATATCCCTTTTATGCATGTAGTTGTTGATGAACGCATTTTTGATGACATCGCTTTTGTTTACCAAGTAAGCGTCATAGCGGTCTTGTACTCGTTGTTGATCTTCTCCGTAGTAAACGATATCCTTGGCCAGCTAAAATTTTTCTCTAAATTATAAAATTTACTAAGCACCCTCGTATAATATTTGTCAGTAGTATTGAGGTACAACTAAAATGTGGCACGAAAGCCGACGTATTATCATTACACTATTGACTGCTTTGTTGATGAGCACACATG
Source organism: Parelaphostrongylus tenuis (assembly GCA_019055375.1). Taxonomy (NCBI): domain Eukaryota; kingdom Metazoa; phylum Nematoda; class Chromadorea; order Rhabditida; family Metastrongylidae; genus Parelaphostrongylus; species Parelaphostrongylus tenuis. Next base: position 17,649 of record JAHQIW010007240.1, read on the forward strand.
AGATTGTTATTAACTGTTTTATTCAGAAACATTGAATATATGCAGTCAACAAAAAATGTTTATTTCTTTCTAAATTGATTGTTTCTTCAAACCTCGATGAAAACATCCATTATAGTTTTTGGGATGTTTTTAGCCGTCTTTTCGGAGTGTATTACATTACATTTCCTTCGTGGTTACATTTCGGCTTGCGCGCGTTTCAACAATATCGCCGTCATCAGAGCATTTTTTCAGCCACTCGCTTCTTATCATGAGATAGAAGAAGATAGAAGAGAGAGGATTAGTACACGCCGCAGGATTTATCATGTAATTTCGTTGCTCTATCCCTATTCTATGGGCGAGTGGCTGAGAAAAGCTCTGATGACGGCGATATTGTTGAAACGCGCGCAAGCCGAAATGTAACCACGAAGGAAGTGTAATGTAATACATTCCGAAAAGAAGGCTAAAAACATTCTCAAAGACTATTCTTCATTTAACCGCTAGTTTAGCGTTATGTGTATTGTTATATGTTATTTATTCTATAAGTATATGTTAGTATAAGTTATAGTTATAAATTAGTATATAGTTATATATTTTATAAGTATAAGTAAGTAAATGTTGTTCTTTTTTTTGTCGAATTTTCTTCAGTAAGCGCCTCCCATTCATTTGTTAACGAACTGGAAAGATTAAGATTCACTTAAAAGCCACAAGCTCGACTGTCCGGCCTACAATGTCAGGTACTTCCATCATTTGACTTGTGGTATTCACTACTCGGCGTTGATTCCTTCATGGAAGAGTATAACCCTAGGGAATTGGTTGAACCGATGGACAGTGCTAGTGATAGGTTCCGCTATGACGAAACAGATGCCTGCATAGCATTTAGACATGGCTCAATACATGTTATATCCTAATCAGATTATTATTGCTTGAGGTAGGTCTATAAAAAAGCGATCGAAAGAACTGGAGAGTGTCCGTACTTGTCGCTATAATGTCAAAACGATTGAAAAGACCACCTCTTCAGTAGATTCAATGTGTTTAGGCGACAAAAGTCACGCATCCGGCGTCAGTCAGCAGCAGAGGTATTCGTCATATATTCCACTTCTCAAGCATTGTCAAACATCACTGAACCATATCCAGCAGGTACATACAATGATTGGCGATAGCCTACCGATGTATCAAATCAACGCTGCTATCTCCTCCGACAAGTCTGGTATCAATTTGGCGAACGCGCAGGGATAGAGGCTTGGTGAGCTCGGAGACAGAACCAGTAACCAAGTGTGTATTGTGTGTAGGGCAGTGTGTGTAGGGCACCTCTAAGCAATGCGCCAGACTCAACATTCAGACAAGTTCGAATAAAGGACAGACTAAGAAAATGTTGGAAGATAGTGGACTACAATTTGATTCACTATTAATGGAGGTTGCCAGAATAAAGTTAACACTAACCTGATGCAGTTCGCCTTCGTCGGCACCGGTGCCATTCATGGCGGCGATCAACTCCATGGATGTTTCCAAATAAAGAGCAGTGATATCTTCCGCTCGTAGATGAACTGATTGGAATACAAGTAGTAGGACTACGCACTGGATAAACATCTGAGAAGAAATCACAGGAAACGATAACACAGCAGCTTTTGAGGCTGCAAAAAACTTCAGTCAATGAGGAAGAGAAAGGAAAAGAGAAAAAGCAAATCAAGAACAAACGAAGTCAAGGTGACCTTAGATGAATTGAATCCATAACACTTTCATACCGAAATATTTCAAAATTATTGGCGAAAATCATTGTAAATTTGTTCTGTAGGCTAAGTAAGTTGTACGCCACATCAATTGGTACACTACGTTGGTTTTTCTTAATCAACGCGCATAGCTTACATTGTATAAACGATGTATTGCAACAGTAACAACTGCTAGTGATCAACTAATTAACTTTTACCGAGCTAGATTCCATGCCTGGGCTTAACAAGGTTTTCCATCTCTTTGGTAGCAAATCTGACCCAGAATTGTCTGGCTTCGCTGGACCTTATCACACCTTCTTACAAACCAAACACGCAATCACTGTACAATGCTTATAGTTTATAGGTTACAATGCTTGAAGTGCACCGCACTGTGGATTTCCAATGGGAAATTGATGACTACCGAATATTTCATTATTCATCCTTGTCTTATCATTTCGGATTGTTACACTGACTCTGAGTGGATAGTTGACAAATTACAGGACCCACTGTTACCAGAAAATCTCAACCGCATGACACAAGCGTCTTTTCTTGAATTGAAAACCGCGAACACGGCAACTCCGTTGCTCTAAGAGAAACCACGCTAAATCGTATAAAATGAAGTTCAATGTAAATTATTTTTCGCTCCTCTTTCTTCTCACAGCATCTTGTAAAAATCTCATCAAAATGCAAACTTACTTGCAAAAATATCAAGACTTATGCTAGCGAATGGCTATTAGAACTTTGATGAAAAATTTTCGCAGACCCTAACCAAACGACAGAGCAGTCAAGTGTGAAACATAATTTTATACTTGTTGCTATGATGCTTAAGAAGGCTATTCTAAGAGCCAAGTAAAATACTGATACTACGATAGGAAAAAAGTTCTGGGACGCTTAATAAGCTTGAGAGAGCTCCCACGCATTTCATTGGAATACTACACTATCCTATGTGGGATTTTCCCACTGAAGGCCTAGATATTATCTGCCTTTATTTCCACTTTGATACAAGCCTACGCCACGTCCAACGATGAAATCAAAGTTCGTGTTTTATGGCGTCATTATTGTAGAAAGGGCCTTTTATAGTGAGCTGCAGTCGAGGAAATCAACGAAGTTGAAGGAGAAGGCATAATAAGCAAATCTGGCTGCTCGACGCTGGTTTTAACACTTTTCATTGTCAGAGATCTTGACCTTGAAGACAACCCTCGTTCAGGAAGTCTAACAAAATTGAATAACGAAGACAAAATGATTGTTGCTTTGGAAGATGAACCGTCAAGTGTCTTGCGAATTGGCAACCGAACTTGATGTTTCTCATACAACTGCGGTAACTCATCTCCACCAGCTTAACTTGAATTTTTTTATTGAAGAACAGCTATTTTGTTGTCGTTCGTAATTCAAGCATAAATTTTCAATTTTTTACAAGTGCTCACAACTTTCTTTCCAACCTATATCACCGAGATTCAAGCTATCGAACATGCATTGAAAGCAATTTTACCATCATTCAACGACGGTCATCAAGGAAAATGAACTCCATAGTCACCAGATTAATACACGCACGAAACCCGAAGGCCTTTTTTGACGAGAGATTCAAGACAATCAATCGAAAAAAAAACCCTGGGTCCTAGAATACTTGAGTTCGGATAGTAAAAAAAATAAATGGTTGAGGAATTGGTGGAATTATAATTACATGTTAAGCAAGATTCCAAGTAAGCATGAGAATTAATGTAGGAGACAATCTCTTCTACTGAATGAACAAACTACAAGAACAATCTGATAATTCAAAGACTTCAACCACTTTCAAATTTTTCATAATGCAGGAATAAGGCTGGACAGACAACTATCATGTCAACGTACAAATGAAAGCCTTGCGAGAAAAGTTAAAAGCAGCTCCTCACGATAACAAACATCCTAGTCTCATTGATGAACAGTCACGATTCATTGTTTGATTGGTTGAGTTGATTCAGATGCCGAGAGGAATCAGAACAATGATGTTAGACCACCTGACATTATATATGAGCAGAATTATTTTGATTGCCTACTAGCAGACTCATGTTACATCTGTGTCATATTTTATACCATCCACAACACAATCTAGTTACAGTAACTCAGTGAAACATTACATATTTGAGCAAACGCCCTGTAAAAAAGAAGTATCTAGGAGGCGTACCAGTTTTAGATTGCTCTAACCATAGCTGTCTAATAGCTTGTGATCGCTAGAATACTATTCTATTCGGCAACATCAATGCTGATCAGTCAAAAAAATGCTTAATACCGAAAAAATCTGACTCGAAAGTCTTATCGCACTGACGAACGTCTCCACTTGCTTTCTACTGTGATTACCACACAACATAATATTATTTTTATTTCAAAATATAGTCCACAATCAAGGAATGGAAATCTAACAACCAAGGACGCAAATTATGTAGAACATAGTGATAGTCAAAGTGTTTTATAGGGATTCAAAATTCCTTTTGGATCAAATACAGCCTTAATTTTTCGTACAAGATTCCTTTCTGCTGGTGATTTTCCAAACGATGAATACGGCAGTTTCAATTGTCCAATACCGTGGTTCGGCCCGATATTGAGCCGCCATGGCGTACCACCCATTCATAAAGGAATGGATAAAGACTATAATGTAGATGAAATTAGTGCAGATAGTATTACTTTTGAGATAGAGAGAACTAATAACAACACGAGCATCGAATATTAAACTCAGAATCATCTAGTATTCATCATTGAACTCAAAGTTTAAGTTCTTTTTTATAAAACTATAAAATCAAATTATAATAGCTGGATTTCTTCATGTGTAAGCGAACACATAGTGACTCATCTACATTTGACCTGAGGACCATGTTAAATTGAGGTTTGTACTCCAGGCTTTACATCAGCTTTCCTATAAAAGTGGTCAAACTGATGTATTCGTGTGTAATTGTAAACGAACTGCAGCTTACGCCATGATTCTACTATAACACTAAAGTCAGGTCGGTGACAAACTTTACACACAAAAATCCCATGTTTACTACAAGAGAGCAAAGCAATTTTGCTCTAAATAAACCCAAATCTAATAAAAAACTTCGACCTAAGTAACGATAGATAGTACAAGTTCGCAAAAGAAGTTAATTTGAAGCACTTCATTTGAAGGTGTTGGTGCTCTTATTGCGAGGCAATTGAACATACTTTACTCTTTGAATATGATGAGATATAGAGGGGCAGAGTCTGCACTATTACATAATGAGTATATCGAGATGTTATTGAATTTTCTACGACTTTTGTATAAGAGGGTAACACTTCATATGTCTACATAAATACTAAAAAGTTGACTAAAAATTACAGTTAAGACCTTTTTATCGCAATCTGTTATCGACAAATTAAGAAATTGGAAGATTACCAATCGTATAGTTCCTGACTGTATGCTTTCGATGTAACATTAAGATGACTGTTACCGTCACCAAGATGACCGTAAGTTACTATGTTTTTCGCAAGTTTTGTGCATCGAGCCCTAATCACCTGAAATTCGTTTTCCTCGCATATTTTGTGACCAGTGATGTTATCGATTTTGCGTTACAACAAATCAACAAAAATCAAACATTCTTTGATCCAATTGGTGGAATTGAATGAAAAGTTTTCATGTTATCATCAGTAAGACAATAATCACAAATAGTGTTCATAGTTTGACAACATTTTTAAGTCTTTTAGGGGGTCTTTTATGAGGTTTATCATATACAGTGCCAGATAAGTGTTTCGCCATTACAGGCTCAGCAATAGCACGGTGCCTTTCGGTTCAACCAATCCCTTGCAAAGGGATATACCTGCTACTTCTTAAGGAATCGACGCCGAATTATAACGTAAAAGTGCTTACAGTTTGAATACCAATGCTATGTCTGGCACTTTTCCGTCATCCGTACACCGTTTCGACCCCATGGAAAAACGAGTTTTCAGGTTTTTTCAGAGTTTTGGATAGTAATTCAATAGCAAAAATCATGAGAATTTCAAAGTGTAGTTCAATTCTTGTAAAGCCTTTTAGGTTTGCTGTAACAGCAAAAATAAAATTATATTTCACACTCGGACATCTTTCACCTAACAAAGTACATTTCAGAATTTTTGTAATATTCGATAGCTTAGATCTCAACAATTTCTCGTATACTTAATTTTCAAAAAACATTGCTTATTGCGCTGTAGCAGTCAGAACAAGATTAGGTTTCGTACTCGGTACACATTTTTCTCTACGGTAAATGGATGGGATTTCGCAACTCCTGCTGCGCGATCGACCCCATCCACGTACCCAGGCCTACGTACTAGGGCGAATCCCAACATTCCTCCGACTGCTACACCGCAATAATCAGTGTTTTCCAGAAGTAAGTGCACGGTTGAATTGTCGAGACCTAAGCTATCGGACGATTTTCAAAAATCTAAGAGAAAAGTTTTGTCCGACAAGGAATGATTGGGTGATGAACATATTTTATCTTTACTGTGACAGCTCTAAAAGGCCATCCTAAAAGTGAAAATAATTTTGAGATTTTCGAGAGCTAAGCTATCGAATGACTGCTGAAACCGCGAAAAAAAAAAGAAAATGCGTTTCTCTCAAAGGGTCAAAACAAGGCGTGGATAAGTCAAATTATCCAAATTTGCGAAGCCCAATCTTGTTTGAGAGCTACAGTGCATTAAGAAGCTTTTTTTGAAAGCCAAATGTACCATTCCAACCGTCGAGATTCATGCAGTAAAAGGTTGGTCAAAATTCTGAGGAGAAAACTCTATCAAGCGAAAAATGCTTGAGTGTGAAACATAATTTTCCTTTTACTACAACAACAGAGCAGATAGGTCCTCTCAAAATGATGCACATCGTTGAGATACTCGTGATTTAAGCTAAATAATAACTGTTGAAATTCTATCACCTGTCGTCCTGTGGTCGTCGAGTAACTCGAGCGGGTACCAGCAACACTTCCATTTTACCCTATCATGTGCAGAGTGGCCCAGTGGGTCCTGATCGCTCTAGGGATTCGCTGAACATCATATCCTTCTACTATGGCTTTCGTGAGGAAACGGACCAACTGGTCGGTGATCTTCCTGTAGAGCGCCGACGCCCCTAGGAATCCAGCTGGTAACGGCTCTCATTCATCGGTTGTCGTTGAAGCGCATCACGTGTCCGGCCCACCTTATTTTCAGTATCCCGGCGTATAGAACGGCGTCTCTGACTATCAATCGCTGACGTAGGTCGGAACTTCGGATCCTTTCTCTCATTTGCAAGATACGGGATACTCTTAGCCTCGCTCTTTCGACTGCGCGTTCGATAACGCCGATTTTTCATCCTGCTTACGTAGCGACCAGGTTTTTGCTGCATACGTTAGGGCAGGGATAATCGTCGAGTCAAAAAGGTGGGCACGGAGTCGGATGTTCTTTGGTCTCTTCACTACATCTTCGATGCTCTTCAGCGTCCCCAAGCCGCTCATTTCCTCCTGCTCAACTCTGGAGCTAGGTCGTTCATCATGTTGATTTCATGACCTAGACAGACGTAACTGGGACATACGGAGATTGTCGTTCCATTGAGCATGAATGGGACATCCAAAACCTATCCGTTCCTTATGAACATCGTTTTCGTTAACCTTAGCTGAAGACCAATCTTTCCACAGGCGCTAACGAAATCGGTCGACATTCGTTCCGCTTGGCTGACGTTTGGTGTTATGAGGACGATATCATCAGCATAGCGAAGATGGTTTAACTGCCGACCGTCTATTTTCACCCCTATAATGTAACCCATTCTGATGTTCGCATGACATTTTAGAGGGTAGCAGTGAATAATTTTGACGAAATTGTATCGCCTTGTCGAACCCCTCTTCTTACGTCAATGGTGATATTGTTGTAGAATGGAATTATTTTGGTTGTGAAATCTATATAAAGCTCACAAAGGATCATTATGTACCGAGTAGGGACGCCCTGGTTATCCAGAGTCTCTATAACCGCTTCTGTTTCCACTGAATCAAAGGATTTCTTCAGATCGATGAAAGTGAGACATAGTGGTTCTTTGTACTCTCGTGATACTACAGTGAGTCTTGTAATCGTGTGAATGTGGTCTATGGTACTAAATCCTTTTAGAATCCTGCTTGTTCGCATGGCTGTCCTTCGTCCAGTGTTCTGTCATCCTGTTCAGGATGACTCGAGTGGAGAGTTTCATAGACATCGTACAGCAAGCAGATTGTGCGATAATTGCAAATCTTTTCATAGAGAAAACATCGCAAATATTACTTCATTTGAAAGAAAAGTCAAATGAAAGTCACTTTTTATAATATTACCTCAGTTTAATTCGTAAAAGTGTTGTAGTGGAAGTGAAATGTCATGCTTGTAGGCAAAACCGTCAGCACTCACAGCCAATGGTGCACTTTCGCGCAGCTTCCACATCGCCGACGACTCGGCAGCCGATTGAGCCTGAATTATGGACAAGGCGATCAGTAGCACTGTTTCAAATGATTCAAGTAGTCGTACGTTGTATAGACCATTCGAGCAATTCGTTGGATTAACGATGGTTTCATATAACGACCAGATCAGGTCAAAAATAAAAGGCGCCATCTCTCGCGTGATGATGACACATTCGTTCTTCTGGGATTCATTTTTGAAGTTCCAGCGTTTTATTGCGTAGCGCTTCAGGGGGTTTGCGCCCTGATATTTCTGATTTATAAGCCAGAATGGTAATAGTCACTCGAAAATTATTATCGCTATGGTTTTGTGCCCTATAAGCAATTAGCGGTGTACTTTCTCAAATTTTGAATTTGAAATCTAGATGCTTTCTTATACGGACACGAAGGACACGTTCCTGCATCAACAATGTGTTTCCTCTCATCCTTACATGATATTCAGTATATTATGCCTGAACTCATACAATCCCCTCTCTTCCGTTATGGCAAGTTATAACATTTTCTTAATTGCACAATCGATCGAGAAGGCGATGGACTTTCAAGACCAGAACCTTTTGGGCACCTCTTAATAGTGGTATTAACTCCATTTGATATAAAGGCCAAATCAAAAAGAATTTATGATGCGGTCTTGACAGTTCCACGGCAGTTGTTGAATTCCCATACACATTACTCAGTGTTGACTAGTCAGCAGTAACTTTTACAATCAATTGTGCAATTAAGAAAACTGCTTAATAATAGAAAAGGTTGAGATTGTATGAGTCCAGCAAATATATCAAATACCATGTAAGGCATAAGAAGATGAATACACGGTGTGACAAAAGATCTGCAAATTTCCTCGGAAATTTGGATAGTAGAAAAATAGTGTATAAACAAATAAGTTCATTTTGTTTGAAGGAATAATCACGTTTATTAGATCAACAACTGTAAGGATAAACAAAAAGGTTTACAACTTCTCAAAATTGCCTTCTTTGGCCTTTATACTATTCACGAAGTCGCTTGCAAAAATTTTCGACGTTCGAACACGTTTTCCATTGTAATTTCATCTCAAGCGCGTGTCAAGCCGTTTTAAAGCGCGGCTACGGTAGCCTAGCGAGTAGCCGAGACCTATACCTCCAGTATAAAACTTACGCAATAATCCGCTGAGTTGAGTCTCGAGGAGTTTGAAGGCTGAATTCTCTTGCCTCGGAGGCCTGAAAACAGCTGGTAATCGTTGTGTGGGCCAAATGCGCAGGAGCCCAGTCCTGCTGAAGCGTAATTCCTTCGGAGCCAAAGTGTTGAAAAGTTCAAGGCACCAGTACGTCGCGTACAACTTTCTGCTGAGAGTTGGCAGCGCTGATATTTATATATCTATTGATGAGTATCAATGGCGTCTTTCCCGTGACGCAAATGCTGGCCCACACCATCACAAAGACCAAAAAATGTCTGCGGCCCACGGTTGTTCTACTGGGCACTTTTGCTGATTTTTTCTGAGAAGATGACGTCGATTCTCGCGGTTGTGAAGTGGTTCGACCGTGATTGTCATCTCACCTAAAGAAAGCACCTTTGACAAACGATCATCAGCTCGACAATCATTCGACGAGCCATTGAAAACCGGTTTTCTTTCATTTTTTTTTCCTCCAGACACGTGAACACGAGCGACCTTGTAAGTGCGCAGCTTCAGCTCATTTTTGAAAATGTTTCAGACGCTCTCCTCGCTGATCACAAGTTTCCAAAGCCAAATTAAGCAGCGAGCACTCCGGATTTCGTTAGACTTGGCAACGGATCTTCTGGATGTTTACCGGAGTAGCCGAGTTGGTTGGACAACCTTTTAGAGTAGTCTCCAATCTCCTCCAACTTTCCTGAAGCGTTTCACGGCTCTGTAGACATTCGCTGATTTGTAACCAATTATTTCAACAATGCCAGCCGTTTTCATTCCCGTCTTGTGCATTTCAACTAATGTGATACGTTCATTATTACGATCCACAAGATGAGCACAACTGAGAATAGATCCAGACCAAAACTGAATAAAGAGTTTGATATAATTGTCAGAATTGATTTGAAAAAAATATTATATCATTTCTAAAATTAACAAAAGACCATCAACACAAGCTTTCTCACCCCTGTATGTTGGCAAAAACGGTTAGACCACCTTGTACCCTCATGTGACAGGCAGGCTCCCCTCGTAATTGCGAACAGATATAATCAACCAGTATTCTACGGCGTTCATAGAGAAGACGAAAAACGAATTGGATGCTAGAACTATTGGGATCCGTATTAGGAAGAAAACTGTGAGATGGCCAGATAATGTGATAAAGTAAAGTGGCACCTCTAGATAGACTTAAAGACGCGAAAGCACAACGGTAACGATTACGAGGGCACTGTCACGATCCTGGCGCAGGATCCAAAAACACCAAAGCGTAAGGCTCTAGAAACGTTTTAGATGAACGTTTCAAACAGAAAAATAAATAGGAAGGACGAACGCATCACTATCACGCGAGATATTGCACCCGTTCTCCATTGGATCTTTTGATCTGACCTTAGATGGTGTATAAATGCTGCGATAAATCACCGAATGATTCGAATAGTCTAATGGAACGTACGTTCAAGCTCTAAAGAAGGCAAAATCGCCAAAACGTCAGCCATCGAGCTAGTATAACTAATACTGTTACTACTACTATTACCAACCCACACGTGGGCTAAGCAAGACTCCTTCGGAATTTTTCAGTTTTTAATTTTTTAGAGCTAATAGATTATCAATATTGAAGGCTTGAATCTGCTCAAATCCTTTTTTGTAGAGAGAATCATGTGGACCATTGTTACCAGGTAAGTGGGGTAACTTATGTATCTGAATCAAAAATTATTGGGCTATTTCAGTGAAATAAATGGCTAGTTGCTCACGTGACAATTACCTTGAGATTGGTAAATTAGTCGTAGAAGTTCGGCTGACGTTTCGTCAACCCGCCTTCTTCAGAGCCTGGGCGTATGTAGTATTAGTCTTTTTGAATGATTCGGATGGTCCTATTTATATGCTGCCTAGGTCAAATTAGAAGATCAAACGAAGAAAGGGCGCGAGATCTCGTGTGATGGTGATGCACTCGTCTTTCCGGTTCATTTCGGGATTTTGGGCGTTTTATCCAAAATGCCTCAAGAGTCTTGCGCGTGGATGTTTGACCTAGGCAGCATATAAATAAGACCATCCGAATCATTCAAATAGAGTAATACTCCATACGCCCAGGCTCTGAAAGAAGGTGGGTCGCCGAAACGTCAACCGAACTTCTACGACTAATTTACCAATCTCGCGTCAGCTAATCAAGATAAGTTTTCTCGATTTTCATATAACAATTAATTATGCCGAGGTTTACAGAAAGTCGAACTTTTGAATTGTTACCTTGAGATTATTACGTTTTGCAGAAGAAGAAAGTACGACATAGCAACGATTTTATGAGAACGTAGTTTTTTTCGAAAGATAAATGGAATAGTGATCATAATATGTGTTTAGAGTTCAGTAGAAGAGCTTATTATGCAGTGTTGGCTTTATCTTTTTTTCGATTCGAGAATAAGAATATGTTATTGATGCTACAAATCTCAAACATTTTAAGTCTCCCAAGATTTCTAGATATTCCTTGATTTCTAGATATGCCATAAATCTTGGGGTTCAACATTCGTTGAATTACTGAGGTCATCACTTTATTTGTCTGGTGATCCACCCTACTTGATTCGCTTCGATGTGAAAAATACAAAGTTCAGTGAAGCAAGAAAAACAACTGCTCTGGACACTCGACTCAAATCATCGGGAGTCTGATGAAGGCGAAACCGCCAAAACGTCTGCCATAATTAGAAAGATTTGAAGAAACCTCGTGTGAGTTTCACTATTATATCGAATAGTGATCATTTACATCAAGCTCAATGACATTCCAATCGAAGCTTTTGTATAAGCTCTCACGAATTCCCACTGCTGCATGATGGATTGTGACCGGTGGCAAATAGTTTCTGTCGACGTCCTCAAGAACCGTGTTGTATTTTGTAGAACTGCTGAATGATGTCAGATCAGCGTAGCTAGAACCCTATAGAAAGAGAAGACCAGCATTGCACGAAGAACAACTGCTGTGGGCGTTAGACTCTAATTTACTTTCGGTTTGATGAGAATAATCGCTGGGCAGTAGCCTCTACAAAAAAGATTTACAAAATCCTTGAGTTAGGTCTTTGCTAAAACACAATGATAACGAATTTTCATTAGTCTCAAGTTTAGTAAAAATCATACGACTTCCAAAAAGGACCTGTACACCGTCCACGGCTACTCCTCTGCTGAAAGAATCTTCGAGAAAGCGTTCCAATTTTTCTGCATCATGCTCTTCATTGGAGCCTGAAAACGAATCCAGATTTGATTTCAAATGTTTGCGAAATGTATGTCATTTTGATGTGCATTTAGGTCGCTGTCAATATATACTGCTCTGCTGTCCAGAACCTATCAATCTCGAAAGAAGTCGCAAGGAAAAATTGATTAGGCCATACAGAAATCTTCAGGAGATTCGTATACAGTAGGAAGAGTATCATGACAATATTCGACTCGACCTTTTATGACAAAATAAAGCAAAATCATCAAGTTCACAATGAGCAGCAGTCCAACATCACATCACTGACTCATATGCACTATGTGCTTTGTGGAGAAACTCCATCCCTTCTGATAACCAGTGATGAAACACAATAAATGAACAGAATAAAACAGCGCATTTCTCATAAGACGTGAGTAGAACACGAACTCTCTATAAACTGTTTACCCTCAAAAACTTTACGATCGGTTACAAAGCAAAACCGCGGACAGAACAAAGACTACATTGAGAATAACAATTCATCACTCTTTTTAGTTTCTAACAACGATTTTCATAGCCTTCTACTTTTTGTTTCAATTAATACAGCTTCGATGTCACTCTGCGACAAGTACGGATTTGAAAATACTAAAAGCCTGAGCGAGGAAGTGAGGAGTAACACAATAGAAACAATAGAAAACTCAACACCTGTTCAACATTCGTTTTTTATAAAGAGCACCGCCAAGTGAGATTCGTTTCTTCAGGCGGTGCTCACACCACTGGATCCGATTTAGTGCGCGAACAAACTCTCAGACTGCGTGTACAACCACCTGTGAACTATCGCTTTGGATCAAAGCGGGTTTGAAGAATACGAAATTTTGAGAAGTTAGTTGAATATATATTTTTTACATAGCTTCGTGCCAACTCATTACTTCATTGGATACGAAGACGGCCCGTTGTCATGAGTTGTGCTGACCTTAGTATATTTTCCGTTCGTTTCTTTGTCTCGTGATTGTCGTCTTAGAAGATGGCTTGATTTGATCAAGGCGGATGATGTGTTATACCTGTGATTTACTAAACATCGGAAGCTGTGCTGATTAACTCTAATTACAAACACGTCCGTCTTACGCGCAGGTAGTTATCCTCGGAGACGGCTGTATTCTTGTGGAGTCCACTTTACAAATCTTTTCGTCCATCTGTCGCCCGTTCTTCTTATTACATGACCGGCTCGTCATGTTTGACTATGGGTATAACTTTTGGACTTAGAAAACTAGGACAGGTTTTCAACATCTGAGCTGTGCAAACCAGTTAGACGTTTTAAGTGGCGACTAAATTACAGGAGACATTGTTAAAGCGCTCTGTGATTTGTCCGTAGTATTTTTGACGTGGTAGAGTATCTGCCCACGTCTCTGCTGCATATGAGAGCGCTGAAAGGACTGTAGAATCGAAAGGCCGAACACTCAGTTTGGACATCGTTATTAAATCGGTGGCTTCCTCAGAAGACCTGAATGCAATGTATGCTATTCTCCTTCCTCAATCTAATTCCTCATTCATATTATTTTTCCATGTTCAATAAACACACAAGTTACATATACGGAGTTGTTTTTGCGATCAAAAAATCGTCCATTTTGATTTATTCACCACTGCACAATTGATTTTTATGGACTGAGTTTCCTTCTAACTTATGCATAGTCTAACCTTTTTCTTTGCTTCGTTAAATCCATTGAGCATCGTCTTCGCATCACTGATACTCTTCGGAAAGATGACGGTGTCATCCGCAAAACAAAGATTCGACTGGAATTCTCAATCAATGCGTATGCCTTTCTCGTCACATTTGAGCGAATTCGATCCACTGCAGTGCGGAAGTGTAAAGCTTTGGCGACATCGTATCATTGTGTTAGACCCTTCTTCAAATGAATGTGCTATAGGGCAATGAAGAGCTGTGTTTGTGAAACGTATTCATTTACAACAGGACGGATTCACTCCCTTGTCGCCGAGCGTTGATAAGGCTTCATGTTTCGACGCCATCAAAAGTTTTCGAGTAGTCGACAAAAGTTAGGATCAAGGGACAGGTGGTAGGCCCGAAAACTTCAGTGAGCCTGAATACTGTTTCGAATTCGGTTCAGAAAGCGAATTTATTGTGAAAATTCTGCTTGCTCAATTAGTTTCGCCTCATCCAAAGTTCTTAATGGCGCATTAGAATAATCCTTGTAAACAGGTTGTGGAGGGAAGTCAATAAACATAGGTTTATAGCTACTTTTCAGTCACTTTTTTGAGCAAGATGTTTGTAATCGACGTCCCCCACTGGTCTGGGATTTCTTCCTCATAGAGGTAGGATGAAGTTCCATAGATATCCCTAGCATAAAATTCACAGTCTTTGATGGAAACTATTTGAAAATAGAGAACACCGCTAAAATTCTCGAGCTTCAAGCTATCGAATTACTAATAAAACGTCGAAAAAGAATGAAAAATACGTTTATGAATCTATGAATATGGGTGCGCATAGGGAAAGTAGCTTTGTAGTCATAGTAGAAATAGTTGACCCTAATCTGCAAAGAAAACGATAAAAAAGGATGATACTCCCGGCGCTGATCAATCCCTGAGGCGTGCGTCATGCATTCGTCTTCAATTTTTAACTCCGTTTGAGGTGACTGAATCTATTTAGCCTTCATAGTGACTCGTGATGGCCTACAGCTGTAACGAGCCAGTCCGCTTATCCTCCCACACAAGCCTGAGATCAGTCTGTAACGAATTTACCGACCCCAGAGGAATGAATGGTTTGGTGGGCATGAGCGCGAGATCGAACAAGTGACCTTCTGTGCGACGCAGAGCACCTCTAGCCATTGCGCCACATGCGCTCTCGAAACAAGAAAACGATGCAGGATCAAAATGAGGTATAAAAGGAAAAATACGACAGAACAACATTATGGGTAATGTCGAAAATCCTAAGATATATTCATAAACACTATTTGTATAGTATTGATATTTGTCTGGTACAATGCCCAATTGGAGCACGAGAAGCATAATGTGCCTTGAAATGATGCATCCAAATATGAGTAAAATCTCTTGGTTTGACGCCGCATTGAGCCAGCACAGCCATCATCTCCTCCTGGTTGTTAAACTATCACCAGACTTGTTTGAATTTAACGGGTTTTTCCAAATTCATGAAACATGGTGCTTGCCCTGTGCGACATGCTTGAACGCCTTGGCATAGCTATTACAGGATAGCAGAAAAGATAAAAACGACCAACATTCGGCGATATTTACGAAAAAGAGCGGATACAACAGAGAGCAGAATGAATACGGAAAATTTGTACATGTTCATATTTTGGACGCGAGAAAACGAGTAGAATGATAGAAATGCTGCAATTGCATATTGTGTGATGTTGGTAATGTAGAAAAGATAACATACAAAATTTCCAAAAGATGAATTATTCAACACCCTCAAGAATGTGGACAGGTGTTAAAAAACAGAATGAGACAGCGTACTCGCAGTAACCTCGGTTGTCCTTCTATAGTACGAGTCTCATCCGCATCATAGTAAATAATATCTTTCACTCTTGGAAGGTTGATTTTCTGGTGCTAGGTAAAACACAAAGAGAATACCTGATGTCTCAATAAGGATCGTAAATCTAGGGTTGGATTGGAGTATCGGCTTCAGACCGAGCGTCTGCTCCAACAAAGTTATCGCTTCGCGATCCAAAAAATTCAAATGAGGACAGGATTTCAGATAAATGACGACGAGCTAGGCGAAGAATGCTGCAACACGAGTCGAAAGTTTCAACACCTAAAAATCCATGATAGAATTCCGAAAAGCGGATCAAATAATACAACAGTTTTTTTCCATGGAAAAAATCTTCCTTCTTCTCTCCAGTGATCTTTTTCATCAAAACATCTTGACGATTTACGCGAGACTACACGGCGCGTTGTCACATGGAAGATATGAGTCAAATGCCGACCAAGGGCGATCTTCTGTTACTCTGAGAAGGTGCATCCAAGCAATGAACTCCTGTTTTGCAGCGCCAATTTGGCTTAAATCTTATTTTCTATAGGTCAAGCTATTCAGAAGCCTTGCTTAGGTGATTTCGAGTTACGAGGAGGTGATGAGAAAAGACGCCCAACAAATGAGCCCCATAATCGACATCGTGATATCTTACTAATATCTTATCAAAATTAAAAGACCGACCTTCACTAAACCACGGCATAAGTATGAAAAATACTTTACGAACTGTTCTTTAGATAAAAACTGTGTCAAGCTGATAATTCTCCTTTCAAAACTGAGGTCGACATGCTTGTTCATTCTGCCTACTGACAGGGGGCCGGATTCAAACGTCATCCTACACTGAGAACATAGGTAGTCTCACACCTCATAACACGGTTCTGGGGAAGGCGAAGTCGTTGAAATGTTAATCATCGATCTTGGGAAAGACATGCCTTCCTCGTGAAAGCTTTAAACAGAAATCAGTTCTCAAAAATTTTTTCATATATTCGAACCCACTGAGGCAGAGATGATCGTGGAAACTTCGAACAGCCGATCGTTACTCGGCAAATATAAAATTCTAGTAGGTTATGAAAGAGTATTCCAAGCAGAATATCAACATTCTACAAGTACTAACATCGAGTGCGGTTCGGCAAAGCGATATGATCTTGGTAAATTTATGTACACTTACCCTCCAAAAAATGCGAATATTAGAATGGGACAACGTAAGAATGGAAATGAATGTTTGACAATTACATCTTCGCTTTGCTGAAGAGATCGTTCACATGACAGCATCCGTCAGCCAAGGTAAAACGAATGTTGACCCACTCAGACAATACCTATTGAAATAATGGTCTCCGATCAATCTCAGAAAAACGTTGTTCATGAAGAACGGATTGGCTTCGTGCACTTCATTCAGTTGAACAGAATAAACGTCACCAACTGCACGTCTTTCTAGCTCACGATGTCAATATGATGAATGACTTAACTGAAGAGTTGAGCATGGGAAGCGAGCACCATGGAGAGCTCTTGAGAGCATCGAGGATGAATGAAGAGAATAAATATGAGACGTGGTGCATACCTTTCCAATACAACGGTTTTTCTTGTCTTTACATATGAGTGCAATATGGATGAATTACTCTGAGTTATCGAACGCTCAGTAGAAAGGTCTATGCTGGGACTATTCCGTTTCTTGCGAATGATAGAGGAATTCAAAGCTTCTGACCTATGTCAATGATCAAAAAATCAGAGGCGTCGTTCAACGCGTCAAACTATCGAGGATTAAGTGGGTTTGACGAGAACCGATGGACAATAGTTTCTACCAACTGCATTTCTTGAGATGTCAAACGGTCAGCAGAAATATGGATCCAATATGCTGACGATAAGTAAAACTATGAACCTTGGGCGGGAGTTGAACCCGCGTCTCACCATTTACGAAAGGCATGATACCACTGCACTACCCCGACTCTTGTTCCGTAATCGCTCTTTTTGCTATACAAGTATCGACCCTTCAGCTATCAACTGACGACGGTTATGCCTGGCAAGAACATATCGACACTGAACTTAGTCAAGCTGACAGTTATTGGATAAACGTAATCGACAAGGATTCTCTAATTTAACCGCTTTTTTGCGTCAGTATGATGATGTAACTATATATCCACTACTGTTGACGGATGAGCAAAACTTTTAATTTCGAGAAGGAGTTGGACCGCGTTCTGTGACGATATTCCTGGCATAAATACTAAAGGCAAAGAGATCATAAGAAAATTGCTTTCATATCTCTTCAGCGAAAAAAGTGCGGGTGAGAAGTGGAAGTTCACAGTGGTCCCCTCGGTTAACACTTAACATACCGTATGGACCGCCAATCACTTGACTTTTTTAAGAAAAAATCTTTCTTTTGCGTTCTTTTATTTCTGAGAACTATGCAATGTTTCAAATAGAGCGATGATCTCAGGAAACCCAGTGAGCCTCACTTTTTTCGGGTACTACGGTAAATATGAAGTGATTTCGGTACAGATAGATGTCGCGCCGAGATCGCACGCTATAATCGACGGTACGTTGAGTGTTAATAGATATCCAACAGAAGTGCTGGTGATAAAGATGATATCAGAAAAAAATCTCACCTATCATAGCACTTTGAATTGAGGTCGGTTTCGGGACTGTACTCATCGTGACGCGAGTTATTAATCCGAGTTGTCCCTCACTACCAAGAAACAAGTGTGGGGTGTGTAATGAGGTATTGTCTTTACGAAGAGCTGACCCGAGCTCGACAACTGTGCCTTCTTCTGTCGGTAGTACCTTCAATTAAGAGTAAATATAGATAGATAGGTAATCTAAGATCTAAGAGCGTAGGTTGAACAAATCACTTTCTGAAATACTCTTCCACTACTGAAAAATGGTAATCAAGTACAGTTAGCGATAACCAAGTCGATTAAAGTCCGAAATCAAGCCAAGTAGGTGTTTCTTAACAAGGAAAGAGATAAATATGAAGCAGAAGTGATGATGAGAGTTTCCACGCAAACACAGAATACGACTTAAAAAATTGTATGATGATGGTTATTAGGTTCTTTCTGATTAGAAAGGAACAAGTAGAAAATCGACCTCATTCGCTGGAGAAAAATCTTCAAAGGAGTGTTAGAAGCCATTCGAGAACTGAGATTAGACATTACAGCTCCACGTCGCCGTTTTTCGAAATGCCCCTTTATAACGTTGTAACATTCAAATGAAATCACGTTTTATAATACCACTTGTTTTTTCTCCTATCTCGTTTATATTTCGCTAGACAAAACTCCTTCTTCAGAGTGCTAGTACTCAAACTATAGCACAAGCTTCAAAGAACTCTAAAATGTGTTTGCTTTTCAAGAAGCTCCTTTGACTTCCTCTGGTCTTTTGATTTGTGCTTTAAACTTCGCCGGACAAAGCTCTTTATCTAGACCATTAGTAATCATCTGATATAATGTCTTCTGATTCAAGCGATGTGCTTATTTTCTACAAATACGGTTCAGCAGGAAAAATTAGATCCAGTTTTATATTTTTGGTAACATTGTTTACCGGCTATTCGACAAGGTACGGCCGTGGCAGGGGCTGGGCGAGGCAGACGATTGATATTCTTTTCAACTGGGAATTTTCCTGTGCTTTCGAAAGAAACCGTATATAAAACGATTGACTGATATACTACGAAAATTTTCTTTACACTTTGATATGCTTTTCGGCTTCCGAGACTTATACGCGGTGACAAAAATTAAGGCAAAAGGCGAGGGTGAACACATAATTTTGAATCTAGATGCTACAACGTTATAAAAGGGTGTTTTGAAAAACGAGCGACGTAGGGCGGCAGCCTCAAGCCTCAGCTTTCGAATGGTTACTAACACTCCTATGAAAAGATCCTTCAAAGTGAACGAGATCGTTTTTCATTTGTTCCTTCCAATTAGAAAGAACCGGTTATCAACAAAGGAACACACCACAGTCAGTCCCAAAAGATGTGCATGAAGACTGCCGTATCGCAGCAGCCGTATGCCGCCTGCACTTGTCGCCACGTTACCGCCAACCTCGGCATGAACCTTTAGCTCCGAGATCGTATGGCATCATGTAGCTCAATAGGGGTCAGTGATTCTTTTCAAAAATGACAAGAATCGTAATTTCGTTCAACATAGTTTCCTTCACAAAATTTCTATTATCACAGAAAAAGAAACGATTCAAATAATTACTACTTGAGCCAACATGTCATGTGTTGTGTTATCGGGTACTTATACAGCCTGACATACGTGTTCGCGGCCCTGGCAGCCACGTCAGTCGGGCATGCCTTTCGTCTTTAGCCTATCCTCTCGAGTGGAGGGATGCCCATACCCCATACTTAGAATAAACCGGCGACGTAAAATCTACTCGTGCCGTCAAGTGAAATAAACAACTAGATCGGCAGTGTTGTAAACTCGATTGCTCTTGGCTGGTTTTTATTTTTTTTAACAGATTTTTTAGAAACTTTCTGGAAGACATGACTTATGGAAACTTTTGAATCATTGGAACCACCCATAGGGAGCCAGCCGATTGTCGAGTTCTTCTAAGATGAATCCAGCGTCACAGCTGAGTATACCTAAATTAATTACTCGTCTAAATACATGGGCTCTTCATGTGAATTCACATTAGACTATTATGGAAACTTTAAGCACATTTGGTAACGCAAGCTGATTGTTTGATGTTCCACAAATTTCATTTTCTTCGTGACATTTTTGTATCAAAACCTGAATATGATGCGTGATAGCACTTGGAACAGATTTTTTTACAGAGCAAAACAACAGACCAGTCTCTTCATCGAAGCTGAAGTGTTGCTTGATACGTTCTACAGATATAACAACTTCATCATGCACAGGAACCCCACCGCCGGCAAGTCCAGTATTTCCGGCCTAAGTGCTATTTCATCATTTTTAGCCTTATTTCACTTTCGACTTGAAATCAATGTAAAAAAAAACCTATTCGGTCATAGAGTGAAGTAATGCATAGGAAATCCTGTGCAAGCCCTTCTAAATTTCTTAATACTTACATTAATCTACATGAGCGACCTAAACCTGCTGTGAGATTTTCGGCATTCCTTACATTCCATTCATTCCTTGCATCCAACATCCAAACAAAATCTTCTGAACTTTTCACGTGTAGGATCGGCTGCTATTTGGAAAAGTGCTGTCTTCTCTTATAATTAGCGTTTCAACTCGATTCTTCTTCGTATCGTGGGGCAGCTGTGCCAGAGCGTTCCTGTGCGGATTATGAGAAAGAGTTCAGCTCTGGTCGCGATTTTCTACCACGAAGAAATGAGAAGATTGGCGAGTTCAAGTAGGAGATCAAACCAGCATCGTGGTCATGATGAATGGCATCACTATCAATGTAATATCCTTGAACTCACCTCAATGTTTTCTATCGGGAAACATAAAAAGAGTAAAAACATATAAATGAGCCCAAAGTTGCCGTTTACAAGTGATATCGTAATTGTTAGTAAAATTCTCAGAAAAAAATTCCTGAAATTAACACTGTTGCACGTGTAGATCTTAGAATGGTTATTCTACTCAAACCAAAGTTGCGTTTTACAAGTGATATCGTAATTATTAGTGAAATTCTCAGGAAAAAATATTCCATAAATTAGCACTGTTGCACGTGTAGATTTTAAAAGGGTTATTCTACTCGAACGTGAGGTTGCCGTTTACAAGTGATATCGTAATTGTTAGTAAAGTTCCCAGGGAAAAATTTCCATTAATTAGCACCGTTGCACGTGTTAGATTTCAAAAGGGTTATGCTACTCGGAAGTACGATAAAAGAATAAAAGATGAAATAAAACAGCTCGCTCATAATGTGAAAAAAGGAAGCAAAATTAAAGATGGATACGGTTATCAAGTGAGGCTATACATTAATAGCAAGTACCTGCGGTACCACAGCGATTTTTCTTCGAGCGCAGTGAGCTAATAGAGCCGACACCTCTTCCGTTGTACACGGCAATAGAACACAGGCAGCATTACCTGTGAAAAATTTCATTGCTAACGTTAACCTTGGGCATGTTCTACTTTTGTTTCACTGTAATGTGATTTCTCACTTAAGCTGGAATATTCAATATTAGGTAATGCTAATTGATTTAGCATAATCTGCTCGTAATTAATGTAGTTGTAAGGGCCCTGTAACAAAAAAATGTCCCTAAATTTCTCTCGCTATCAGGAGACTTGCGCGACTCAAAGCTAACTCATCAAGGACTGTATAGACTATTGTGTTCATTGGCGTGTTGATCAACAGACGGTATGCACACTACCGCGCCCACTTCGAGTTCAATATGCTCCACAGTATTTTACCACACTATATGTTTCAATCAGTAGCTGATCACAAGGAATAAGAGGGCTGCGCTCAAAAACGGCATTCTCTGCACTTAATACTTCTCAGAAAACACCCTGTCGGACGAATTCACTTTTCGGCAATACACATTTTTTGATTGGCATGACAACGAAGGGATGAGTTTAAGTATTTGTGTAACCGAATAAAAACTGCTCATATTCAATTCTTCAAGTAACGCTAGACGATATAGTAAATTATGGCTTGAACCTGAACAATGTCATGATGCACTTATTCTGAAACTCAAGTAATTAGTCCCTTGTCTCTATTATCTAGATTTAAACTAACATACTCAGAACGGCAAAACTGCATACTTACATTGATGCCCTTATTAACATAAAGCACCTTTGAAAGCTTTTGTCCAGTCAATTGTATAGTTGTCGATGTCCTCAGTTTTCACATAATTTGAGCCGCAAATTGACTCAAATATCCGGATATCCGTGCTGTCAATTGTAGGCAAATCGAGGATCTCGAGCCATCGTAGCCAACGTTCTGATACTTCTAGCTAGTAATCTCATCATCTAAAGTGCCTCAGATATAGAAATGTACTTAACGAAAAAGACCAGATTTAGAGAAATTAAAATCAGCTCGGTCAATAACGCAATGAGCGGGCTAAACCTTGTCGAAAAATTCCGTGTTGAATTATAAATCACTAGGGCATACGTCGACTGAAAGATCGCCCTCACATTTTTTAACAGCTCCGTGTTTGAGCACAGCAAAAAAAAAGCACCCATTTCTTGTACACGACTTTTCTAAACTTCAAACGCTGCGATCATTGTAGAGGGAAGTGACAAAATACCGCAGATATCAATCAAATATATTTTATGTCCTTTCGATGGTTTTCTTCTCAATGATGTGGTTGCTCTTCTAGATGCACATTTATGGTACCTCATTTTTTTTTATTTCACATGATTCATAAACACATTATACACAACCCTCATCTCGAGTCATTTCCTCATCCTCATGCACGAATGTGCTAAAATTCTGAGTGTGCTCAGACCTGCTTGATATTTCTATTCTTCCTAATGCCTTTAGATACTGCTTAAGTGGAATCACTTTAGGTCACGGGATATCTGTATCAGTGCGTTCCCTGAAAAACCCAGTATCAATTGCCCAGTTCCGCATCGACTGGGCCTTCATTTTCAATGCACAGTCGACCTATCCTCGCACCGATTGAACCACCGATGTGCTCGCTAGTTACTGCAAGAATTCTCGAGCTCTCCAATTCATCTACGCACAGTCACTCAACTATACAATATCCATGCGCTAAGGTCTAGAGAGCATATGAAGTCATGATACAAAGCTTTCGCACTGAAGTAGTATCGAAGCAATGCCCAAAATGTTTTTCGGAATACTTCCTTTTCAAAATACCAAAACAATAAAAAATACCCATATTCACTTGGCGCGACAAAGTGATTAATGTTACAATATTATGCGGTAGAAACAGAAACATTGTGAGATTAGAGAAGAATAATAACAAAACGACCTTAAAACAACTCAATGTCCGGTTACAATCTTAGATTATCAATAGATCTTCACGACGTTACTTTATATTCGCGGTACAGAAGAGGCCACACATATTTTAATGCAAGTTTCTGGAGAAATCAGTTCTCTTCATAATCTTCCAATACGCCTTCTAAATGTTGATTCTGCACTTTAACATTCTGACGCCGCTTTGGTGTCTTTCGCTTCAACGGTCCTATACCAATTTTCTTTGGAGCAAGATCCTAAAAACGGTAAATTATACCCAATTACACCACAGGAATATATTTCATAGCTTTCGTTAATTACCTTCATAGTATCAATGCCGTGCTTTTGAAGATACTCCTCAATTTTCTTCTCATCCAAATGATCTACCGACACTTTTCGATAAATCTGCTTGAATTCTGGAATAAAAATGAAGTTCAACGCTACTTAATTGTTTAAACTTGTAAATTGTCAGTTTACGTTGGATGAAAAGCTTCAATAACATCGAAAAGCAATTTCGACTACAGACTTGTCTGTAGATTACCGGAAAATAGAAACCCATCAAATTTCGGAGCAAGATCATGAAATGGAGGAGCATATGTGATATTGAACATTTGCAAAAGACTTATTTGTAATATGATCTTTAGGAATGTTCAAGGCTTTTCCAAGGTTGTCACGTGAAAGCCATAAACGTGTTTCGGAGGTATCGCCCTCTTCATCAGAGGACCTCTGAAACACGTGTATGGCTCTGACGTAACAACCTTGGTAAGAGTTCAGACATTCTTAAAGCATATAATGAATGTTTATAGCGAGTTTAGAAAAACAGCGATGGAGCAATTTGTATCTACCCTCATTGCTACACGCTTATTTGTAATTTATTCCTGTTATATCATCATTATCAGTACTCTTAAGAAAACGAGCTCCGGAATAATATTCCGAAATTTATCAGTATGACAACAAAACTTGCAATTTTCAAACGTTGAATCTAGATGCCGAACACTGGTAAAAGGATAAAGGATATAGTCCTCAGTGAATCAATCTCTGAGGGATGCGCCAAGCATTGTCTTCATCTACTTTCGTTTGAGGTGACTGAATGCATGTCTGCTTGGTGAAGTGATTCACGATGATTTCCCGATGTATCAAGTCAGCTCCGCTACCCTCCCAGACAGGTCCCGCAGCAATTTACCAACTCCAGAGAGATGGAAGGCTTGGTGAGCCTTGAGTGCGGCATCGCACTATCGACCACTCTGCTTGTGACAACTAAATAGTTTCGAGCGTTCTCTTAACACCACGCTCAACTTTCAATATGCCAAATAATCATTTTTTTGCCACGCATGTGGTCTGTTATGTGTGGGTTGACTTAAAGAGCCAGATATACGTGTTTCAACCTTGACGGTCTCATCAGCCGGGCGGTACCCTTTTCGTCTTTAACCAATCCTCTCGGGGCGCTTAGTCCTTTATACTAAAAGTAGGCAACGACGAACATTTTACACTGTAATACTAGTGATTTATCAATGAACAAACAATGTTTTGCACTCGATTGCTCTTGGTTGGTATCGTTATTGAATCACACTTTTCCTTTCAAATGTTCTCTTAAGACCACGCTCAAATTTCAATATGCCAAATAATCACTTTTTTTGAGCCACGCACGTGGTCTGTTATGTAATGGCTGACTTAGAGAGCTCACTCGGCTCTAAACGAAAGGTATGATATATTAACGATACCAGCCAAGAGCAATCGAGTATACAGCACTGTTTGTTTGGTGATAATTTCTCTGGACTTACACTATAGATGTTCGGCGTCGCCTATCTTAGTGTAGAAAACTGAGCGCCCTGAGAGGATTGGCTAAGGACGGGAAGGATACGCCTGACTGATGAGACCGTCAAGGTTGAAACGCGTATATCGGGCTCTATAAGTCAGCCCTTATATAACAGACCACATGCGTGGCTGAGAAAATGATTATCTGGCATACTTAAATGAATGGTGGTTGATGACCTACCAAAAAATGTCCGCTTTCGTTACATATTGCTATCAAAATCAACACGTCCATATGCCGTAACAACAAAATTACCTTAACATCTACTTTAGTCCTCCAAATTTTACTTATGTTATTATTCTTCTCAACGACCCGTCACGGAAATTTACTGTCGATCCCAATAACGCTTGCATTTGATTCATGTATTCCTGATGATTTTCCTCAAAGATCTCCGAACATTTCACGTTCTGCTTCGGCTGCTGCCTAAAGACTTCGTCCCTTTTATGAATGTCTTAGAATGCTGGCTTTCCCCCTACTTTCTGAGGCTGTGAAGCTAAAACGTTCCTAGACGTTCAGCTGATTGATTGATTGCAAAAGAATGCTGCAGAGGGTACCGAGCCGACATCTGGCCCATCACCCTTGCTCCCTGATACACCCTATTTTTCTAACAGCTATTTCTTCACCCGCTTGCCAAATTCACTGCAGATTGATAAAAACGTATGGCGGCCATACGGTGCAGCTAACATATTTTATTGAGTCGAAATTTCATACCTTCTTCGATAAATATATCCAAGTCATGATCGTTGTAGAAAAACACTTTATCCTTTCGTTTGTTCACTTGAGTTGGTACCACAATGATTTGGTCACTGAGGGCCTAAATATAAGGGGATTGGAAAATTGTATTGGAGATATCATCAAAGTCTTGAACTAGATTTCCTCTCGCAATAAGCGAAGTCATCAAAAAAATAACCAAACCTGGTCAGAATCTACCCATCCTACTGAAGATGTCATGCAGTTTTCGAAAAAACATATTGGATTTAACTCACATAAACACAAGTGTTGAAAGTTATCGAATACGTAAAATAATTTATGCGGAATGAAAATGGAAGAGAGGCATCATGAAAGATATTATTTGTAATGATTAGTAAAACACTCCCAGCCTAGGTAGAACCTGGTAACTTCAGCACAATTTCCATTTCAGTAGCGCTTTCCTGACCACACAACATTGTTTCGTTGTAGTATCACAATAACCTAACCATGGCATTCCCAGGTCAACAAAACGGCTATTTATTGATGCTTACTCTTTAAGGTAAACTATTCTGCGAACAAATCACTTCAATGCGATGATTCTCACAATAAGGCAATTATTGACCCAGGTGAACTAAATCCTCTGCGAAACCCCCTAGATTTGATTAATTATGCTATTCACTGCAATGCTTTCTGCCGGCTACTTGCCTTCTTCTACTATCACTAAACAGCCGAATATCGAACCCGTCCTGGATCTTGAAAATGAGATGTCCTTGAGTCTATAACAGAAAAAAAAGACTGGTTTGCTCTAAGTGAACCGGTTCACATCACAGGAGGTTGTTCGCTTCTGTTCTGCGCTGTAAGCAATTTTTCTATGCGGCTGAAGAATTAGCTGAAGTTTCCCTCGTGCAACACAAAGTTGACAGAAACGCGCTTGTTCTGTACTCTGTTATTTGAACTTTCGCCCACATTCACCGAGCATTCCGTGGGTGAGTCCGCTATTGTCTTCTCGACCGGAGTGATCTGACAAAACGACTCGTTCACTCTCAGATTATGCGTCCTTCATGAACAAGTTCTTCCCGCTGATTCACGGTCCTGGTTCTGATTTTTTCACTGAGTTTCGAAGCAGTGTACTTGCCGCAAAGCTCACTTACCTCTAATACCTTTTCTCCGTTTGGAATGCAGTCATTTAACTCAGATAACAGAATACCTCCACGTACATCCTCATGATGCTTTTTAGCCACTGCTACCTAAAAATCATAAAACTTACAACAAAAAGCACTAACGTTCAAAGAAACTTACAATAAAAACACGCCACTAAAGTTGTGAAAGCCCCCCCCCCCCCCCTGAGTAGAGGAATATCGTAATTATTAGGTTAAGAAGAAGGTTTATAGCACCCACTGAAAATTCAAAGTTTATACATAAACTCAATTAGAAAACAGTAAGTATTCATGAAAATAAGGACCATCATCATCCACGATCTTCTGTAACGATCTGTAGGCTCCTGGATCTGCTCGAAATCGCCCTTTCCTGGCCTCTGAATCAAAAAATTTCTGAAATGCTTCCTTGACTTGATCAAATGTCTCGAAGCGGCATCCACGCAGGAAATCGGTTCCATTGCAGCGGAAATCGGACCATAATCGGACGAGAACAGGATCTGGACCGTAGGCTGTATGCGGAAAGACCTCGACTCCTTTCAATTCATCAAACTTTTCCTGATCTTCTTTGAGGTGTGAGATTTGGCACTGCCCTGCTAAAACAGCGCGCGCTTCCGACGAATCAATATCAGCTACTTTTCTTTCAACCGCATCGTAGACTCAGTCCATCTGCACTATAATAGCGTTGTCAAGGAGGCTTCCTATGGAAATATTTCCCAGATATTCCCATGAATTTACGATAACCGATACAGTGTGAACAAACAAAAAGTTCGAATTTTTCGTGGGGTTAAAGAACTTTCTCCTCAATTTAGTAACACAAAATCTCATTCAAATAATAAAGTCGAAAATCACACGCCTGCGAAGAGGCCATCCTTGTATACAACTTAAGCACATTTAGAAATATTTGAGATCTATCAGAAGGAATAGAAAGCACAAGACTTAAAGCAGTGAAGTCACTTGAGAGTTCTGGGTAGTTTGACATCTTATATTGAATGATAACGAAGAGAGCTCAACAAACCAATGACGTCTTTCCCTTGATCTTATAGGGAGGTTTGTATGAGAACTTTGACTCCTCATCGCACGTTAACCTTGGATTCTTTGGAAGTGCCTGAACAATGACAAATTTCACTTCAGAGGCAATCGATGTTGTCAGAGTGGTGGCATTCAGAACCGGTATTAATTGGATTAGTGATTTTGTGAACAAGTTCATTTCGAATACATCACGATAAATTGCAGAAGGAAACATTACTTCAGGTTAAATCAGATAAGACATTTATGTACTTTGTAATACTCCAGCACCAGAAAATACTTTATCTTCTAGCGGTTAAGCCCGATAGTCCCAGTATGTATGTTGGTAAAAGCCATAGATCGTATACACTGATTTCAATTCACTTGCTTTCCAATGACTTATTTCGTCGTTTAAGATTTTACCACACTTATTATAATCAATCGATAGATTGTCGAACAAAGATGTGGTATGCATCCATCGATAAATATTCTATTATGCACTCGAACATTAGAAAAATCGTCATTCGAACAAGTTTACTGAACTACTAACCAGAAATTTCCAAAGGTGATCGATCATTACTTTAAGCCCCTCGAGACCGTGGACCCATCTCTGAATCTCTGACTCCTAGCGTGGAATACATCGTAAGTACTACTCTATTTCCTCAAATGTATTGGTGCTATTTTCCTTGCTTATGTTACATGCAAATATATTATGTTGCTATAAGTAGGAAAATGACCCAAGCAATACACCAGCCAAAAGCACTCGATTGTGATCACTGCAATGTCGTGGAATTTTGTCACCTGACTTGCGGGTGATCTATTACTCGGCTTCGATTCCTTTATATGTAGGGGCACGTCCCCAAGGGATCGGCTGAACGGAAGGGCACTGTGCTGATGGGGAGACTAGAAGGGCGAAACAGGCGCCTGTCTAGCATAGTATAGTATAGTAAGTACTGTACCAGACCTCACAACAGGCTCAACCATATTATCATGTTATCAGATTATCAGTAATACAACTGAAATAAAGTAATAATACATTCAACGTGTTCCCATGCTTGGGTCACAGATGCATAGAAGTAGAGCAGACCATCCAGCGTTGCCACGGTGATGACTGGAGATGCAGAGGAGGGTGTCAATGATCCAAAAGAGTTAATACTAATTACTAATAGTAAATCATGGTTATTTCAAAGAAGTGTACGGATATGAAAATATTGAAAAAGAAACATCTTAAGTTGTTAAGCACTTGGAATTTCAATAACATTGCGTTTTCATGAATAATCATAGCACGATGTAGAATCTAATGTATAATGACACCCACACAGTGATAAAGTCTTATCTACAACCTTGCCATATTCAAAATACCTCAGCTCCTTTAGTTAGTGTAATACTATTGTTCACTATCATAAACCGCAAATTCTTGACCCTTTCAGAACCACCAGTTGTAATTGCCACGCGAAGTGCAAACTGCCGTCCAAGTACGCGATTTTTGGTATTTAAAGGGTTTTTCACCGATCTGGATGCAAATGTGAGGTCCCTTGTAATCCTTCGATAATAAGATTTTCTCTACACATTGGTATGTATTTGGTGTAAAAATAACGTTTGGCATTTTGGCATTTTGATACCCAACGTATAGCTTACCAGGCTCTAAACGTGGGGGCTGGGTACTTACGAGTAGCTTGCCAGTCTCTCTCAAAGGAGCGTGAGGAGCTTATTTCATTGAGGCGACTCCTAACCGCCTCCCATGTACTTCCCAGCCGCTTGATTGCAGGCTTTTGGCAGACTTGACTCGTAGAAATAGAATTTTTGTCAAGTCGGCGCTGCAGAAGCAGGGTTAGTCTCCCCTGAATCCACCTGCGTCTCTGGGAAGCACACGGTCGCTTTTGGTTCGCGTTTATTCCCCTATCCACCACCTGGGGACGCGCCACGTGTCCTCACGACTAATGGGGCGGGATCCCTCAAAGAGGGAGGTCCATGGGAAATAACGTTTATGTTTGGAAAAAAGCTCTCTTTTACTACGCAATAACAATGATGTTGGCATTCTGTCAGTAGTAATCAAATGTACAAGGAAAATAATGGTATAAATCTATTTACAAACAATACTTGAGAGTTATTATAGTGAGTGAAAGTTGGAAAACAACAGATGGAATTTTCAAAGAAAAAAACTATTGCACAATACATGAGATGTGAACTAAAACGCAGTTTCTGTTCACCGTTTTTTACAGCGCATTAGAGACCTACATTTGCATTTAAGAACTACGTTTATAATTAGACTGCCATTTCTCAAGCTATCGAATGATTTCTGAATCTTTCGTGAAAACCCCTGTTTTGTGAAAAGACCATAAAAAATAAGTGCAAACCACACTGTGCACGACGAAAAAAGAAACCGGAAATATATCTTTGCTGCTACAGCTCACTGGAAAACCGTTTCCAAAAGTCAAGCAGACCATCAGAACTGCAATTTTTTCAGCTACCGAATGAGTAATTAAAATCTAATGAAGAGTCTATAGTCGACGAGAAAACCACAAAAATGCGTGTGCACCATAAGTGGTGCACGTGATTCTGAAAGGGCTGATAACAGAAATCAAAGCATCTTTCAGTGAATCGGCCAAGCGAATTCACACAAGACCGCGAAACGTTCGCAGAACAAGCATATGGAAAACTAACTGAAAAGTGAGCACTAAACTAAATGAATAAAAAAATAAAATAAATCCTAAATGAGAGCACAGAATTTCTGCATTTCAGAGCGCTTCAAAAGAAGCATGGACGGAAACAAAACAGTTAATACCTAATGAGAAGAAAGACTGAAGAGAACATCACAAATGGACATACGTAGTACGCAAACGCATACGACAGCCATAACATTTGAAGTCGAAAACTTTGTACTCAACTACTAAATAGTGTCTCACCTCCTTGAGCCAAGCTTCCGATCGTTTAGATAGATCATATACTTGTAATTCGTCCAATATCTCTTGTAAAGATAAGGGCCATTGTTGTTGACTAAGATGTCGCTTCTACAAAGTAGGAAAGCCGATCAAATCAAATTAGTGGTTGACGTTAGCGGCAATTCAATGTCTCTCTGCAAAGAAAAGTCCCCACAGCATACTTTCATATAGTCGACAATTTTGGCCATAGTTCCAAAATTAGCAGCATTGCTATGTGACACGATGCTTTTTGCCGAATAGTCGAATTCTGAAAAAAAATGAAATCGTTAACAAAACAAAATAAACCACAAAATTGGGGAACGGAACTAGTTAACTTTGACAAACGAATTCTAAACAAGAAATTCACCAGGTTTAGGAGCTGGCTGAACTAAAACCTTCTTCTTTTTCTTTGCTGCTTCCGCATTATAAGTTGTATGGCTGACCGATGTAGAAGGCTAAACAAATTGATAATTTGACTCAACTGTCAAAACAAAGAAAGACTAGGTATGCTCATTAGAACAAACTAGAATAGTAACATAACTCAATATTCACAACCAAGAGAATTGAGTGGTGAACAAAAAAAAAAAAAAACAAAAACGTGGGTTCGATACCCGCCTGAGGCCGTGTTTTTGTTCACCACTCAATTCTCTTGGTTGTATATGTAACATAATAACATTGCGAAAAAAGCAGTGAAAATACTATAGTTTCAATATTCACAATGAAGCAAAAGAGGTTGTTGAAAATGGTACCAGTTGGATTTGAGGACGTTGTTGGACCGAAACAGTTCTTGACGCATGTTTTTGAAATGCAGCACGCTGACGCAAGAGCTCAGGATCCATGGAGAGACCTGTCTGAAAATACAACCTGACTCATTTGTTCCAGGGCGGAACCACTAAGCTACATATGTCGCCGTTACTTTGAAGAATCCCACAATGAATTCGATTGATGTCAAAGTTCTAGGCTGAAGTCCTTTTTTCTAACAACTAGCAGTCATAAGAAGTTCAGAAGATTGTGCTGTAGCATCGATTTACCCTTAGCTAGGTTACAAGATGTAAACCCTCCAATTTTGAAGATAACCCTTTCGAAACCGTCGACCCACCTCTTCTGCATCTCTAACCACCAACGTGGGAACGCACTGGATGTATCATCGTACTACCTCATTTGTACTATTGTCGCTATTTTTCCATCTATAACATTAAAATATATTTGTATATAAAATTACAAGAAAAAATAAGAATACTATTGTATTGATACAATTATACATTCAATGCGTCTCAACGCTGGGGGTCAGAGATGCAGAAGTGGTGGGGAAGACCGTCTGAAGTCGCTACGCTGGGGACTGGAGATACAGAGAAGATGGGTCCACGGTCTCGAAAGGGTTAACGAGAACATGGACCTCTGCTGTTTATATTACAGAACATTCCAGCCACGAGTGAGGCGAAGAATCATTAAGAGATCGACAATATAGGCAGGAACATGAGACTATTTGACACAAGTATTGCATATGTAGGTAAAGAAAGAACGAAAGCTCACTTTTGAGCAGAAATGAGAGAGAGAGAGAGAGAGAGACACGTCGCAAGAGACTTCCAGTCCTCCCAAGAAGTAGTTATGTACTTGTAGAACACTTACAACAAGAAGAGCGCATGTGGCGCAGTGGTTAGAGGTGCCCTGCGTCGCACACGAGGTCACTGGTTCGATCTCGCGCTCATGGCTCACCAAGCCATCCATCCCTCCGGGGTCGGTAAATTGGTACCAGACAGGTCTCAGACTATGTCTGGGAGGATACGCAGCACTGACTCGGTTCAGCGGGAGGCCACCGCGAGTCATTGTAAAGGCCAGATGTGCATTCAATCACCTCAAACGTTAGAAAAATTGAAGACGAATGCATGGCGCGTCACTCACGGATCGATCAAAGCCGAAAGCTTTATCCTTTATTCTTCATCCTTTATAACAAGAAAAATCACCTGTGCTTCGAACGAAGACTCTTTACGAGTTTTTTAACCGGCGCTTCAGAATTACGCTAGACTATTACAAGCTATCTATTAGCTCTCCATTCGACCGCTCTTTATAACCATGATTTTATTGGTCCGTGGAAATAACTGGAAGACTTTAAGGGGAACGAAACGGCTCTGAAGAAGGCGATAGATATTGCCAAGACGCGAGCCATTAATGGGTTGGTATGAAATTTCCGAGCTATTTCGCTTTCGTTGATTATTTTTGCTGCATTTGAGTCTTCGTCTTTACTATCGTCTGAAGCAGCTTCTTGCGGTTCTTTTGGTATATAACATATCTTTCGTTTCGAGTGTTTTCTTAAGACCACAGCTCAAAATTCAATATGCCTGGTAATCATTTTTGAGCCACGCATGTCAGTGATCAGTCAAATAGGGCTGACTTATAGAGCCCGATACACGTGTTTCGATCTCGCGATCTCGTCAGTCGGGCAGTTATTTTTCTCGTCTTTTGCTATTCTCTGTGGGTGCTCCAGTCCCACACTAAGAGTTAGTGACGACGAACGTTTTACACTCGATCCAGTTATACATATAAGATCGAATTGTCCCGAGAGCAAAAACGATTGTTGATGCTCGACGAGTGCATGGCAGAAAGTCTCAGCAGCACTTGAATCCATGCGATACTCGTCTAGCACCAACAATGTTTTTGCTCTCGGGCCAATTCCATCTTGCAACAAATGTATAAGTGTTGTATATGAAAACAGCCGCAAGAAGACGCTCTAAACGACAGCAAAAAGAAAAACTTAAATGAATGAAAAATAAGAAAGAAAAACTAAAAACTCCGGAAAGTCATTGCCAACCGAATACGTCATTGTTTTCAGTTGTACTCAATAAATTCTACTACTACAATTTCACACCTGCTCATCGAGAAGAACACTGAATTCTTCTTCCAATGTCAAGTTGAACAGATAGTCGGTCCTCGGAAAGGAAAAGCCTAGCGACCAGAGGAACTGTTTAGTAGAAGTGCAGAAAGAAAAACTCCTCTAGACCAAAATAAATCACCAAAAAAAGGACTCTCTAAAGAGCAGACGGACCAGACCGTGGCCCATCACAAAGGACCCCCAAGGAGACGGTCCCGTCGCTGAGGAAAGTATTGCGCGACGAGCGGGACCGACAACGCGTCAGGCTGACCAGCTTGCGCTCAGCTTTTGCTTGACGCGAGAGCGGTGCGCGTTGGAGCGCGCCTTGAATCGGTTGAGGGTCAGTGGCGCTGTCCGGCTGCGCTCCGTCCGGCCGTCCGTCCGTCGGTCTGGTTGAGGGCTTTGTCGATAGTCAGAGGGGGAAGGGGTTCAGTCTCATTCCCTCGTCTTTCTTCATTCTTTTTTCTTTTCTTTTTTTCTTTTTTCCTCCATGTTCTTCTTATGACCTACTGATCAACTACGTTGCTCAGGCCAAGTGTATTCTTCGTCTCTCCGTCTCCAGGGAAATAATGTATTCTATTCGTTCGGCTCGTCCAATTACTCAATGTTTTTCTAGTAGTTTTTCATGGTGTGTCGATTTGGCACCCTATAGAAATCTTTGTAAAAATTTCTTTTTTTCTGAGAAAGGGCAGTTCTTAAGAATTGTTACAAGCACTTGCGTATGACCTTCAAGGAATCCCGACTTAGTAGGCAATATGCTTCGCATATAAAGTTTAAGAACTCTATTAGTGTGGCGCCGTGGCCGAGTGGTTGTGATGCTGGTCACGGCGCGCTTGGAACCGAACTCTACCCCCTCCCCACCTCTCTCCGGCAGTCAACAGCAACGCTCTATGGAACGCCACAGCAAGGCTATTCTCGAAATTTCTAGGAAATTTGCTCAATTAGTATTCCTAACGCCTTTCAAGAAGAAGGTAAAAAACGAAAAGAACGTTAGAAGTAATGGGTTCCTACAATGAAGTAAAACACGATGATGACGAATCAGATGAAATGATGAGAAAGAGTTTTGTTATTAGGTTTTCTCATAAGTTTTTGCTAGCAATAAACATCAAATTTATGAACCAGAAATAATCAAAAATGTAATTAGGAGTAGGATTGTAAGAAGAATTAGCGGTTGACTTCTGTGGACCCAGGGGCGTGTCCAATAACTCCACCTCCTCCGCCGAGATTAACCGCCAACTGCTGCTACTTTTCGTTGCAAGACCCGCAGCTAAGCTTAAGGATGATTCGCTTGCGGTCTGCGCCCGTGTATTGACTGCTGTTTTTTTAACGTGATGTGTGTAAGTGTGGTGTCAACATCAAGAAATAGTAGTCAGTACGCCGGCGTTGGTCGCACGCGATCCATTCCAAAACTTGGCTGCGGGTCGTGCAACGAAGAAATTGCTGTGGTCGACGTCCACTGAGCAGAGGAGAGGGAATCGTTGGCCACGCCCGTGGATCCACGGAAGTCAACCGATTAACAACACTATTCAAAGAATGCGCCATTGGCTGGATTACATTTCTGCCGTCTCTCGGGCAACCAATCAATACCGCTTTGTGCAGAATTCTCTAAGCATTATTTTGGTACCAAATTGGTCCATGCCGCATCATGACAAAATTCAGTAGAGAACCGAAGCGCTGATCGCTTAGACCCAGATCCTTGAGCCTTTGTACGGTTGGTGTTCTCCGAAAGAGTATCTACATCGCGTCTCAATTTGTGTTCGTAAGGTAGCAAATTGCGACGAAAGCTTCGTTGAGCGGCCACTATGCGGCAAGTATGGACAAATTTGCTACCAAAAGCAAGCTCAGAAATTTCTGCACAATCGACACATGATTTGTTGCCTGAGAGATGGCAGAAATGTGTTCGGGCCGATGGTGCATACGTTTGAATCGTGTTGTTCAGCAGTTTTAGTACCTTCTGGTTAATAAATTTGGTGTTTATTGCTCTAGTGCCAAAGCTTATGGGAAACCTAATATTTTGTCTTCTTAGCAAGTGCTGTGATGTTGTAACTACATACTCGAAAATGTTGAGTGATGTGTAAAACTCTGAACCTTAGGCGGGAGTTGAACCCGCGTCACATCCTTCCAGGAAACACGTGCTAACTCCTGCACTGCCGGAGCTCGTGTTTTGCCATCGAACTCTCTGTGATACCACGTATCACAGGTGTCAGTAATCAAAAGTCAATAGGTTTAGTCTGAATAACAAATGCTGGCATTAAATCAGCTCAGCATTTTAGTATTGTCATGTTATTCGTCGTGACCTGCAATTACATGTCGCATGTGCAATTACCTGAGGTGACTCTTTCTGTATGGATGGTGCACTTCAGTTGTGTTGTTGGACGCTATCCTCATGAATATTCGATAATCAGTCTTTTGCTCATCGCTAAGGTCAACTCTCATGAATATTCGATAATCACTCTTTTGCTCATCGCTAAGGGTAATTGTGTGAATTTACATGGCAACACCAACGTAGCGAAAATTCCATATGTGTCTTGGTTTGGTGACCAGGAAAAAACCTTTTCTCTCGTGAAGTTCACGAAACCGGGCGGCGAACTATTTTGTAGGCAAGAAGTTTCTAGACGTTCGTTTGTGCAAGTTTATCCCGTTTTTTTTTTCTAAGCAAATCTCCGTTTTTTTTTTATCAAATCTCCATTTCCGGCCTCGAATTCATTGAAGCGATCTAAACTATGGTTCTCCCAACTGTACTCTCACCACAGACCTCGTTAATCCAGCGGAAAGTCTCAGCAGCACTTGAACCCTCTACGAAACTCGTGTAACATCAACAGTCGTTTTTGCTCCCGGGACAACTTCATCTTAGAAGAGAAATATAGGTCGTTATATATTAATATAGCTGCAAGAAGCTGCTCTAAACGATAATAAAAATATGACTTTAATGCATGAAAAATAATAAACAAGGACGAGAAAGTCCGGGAAATTCCTTGCCAACCCAATAGTAATGATGCCCACCATCATGAATACAATGCGGGTTCAATTCCGCACCACGCTATTACTCTAATCCTTAAATGTAGGAAAGTCGGTGATAGCCTTTTTTGAAATGATTTTTGCAATCTAAGTCGGAGCTTTTCCTAGCCTGGCTATCTCCAACTAGAGTCCACTCGATCAGCTTTCAGCGACATTTATGACTGCGAGGAAATTCCCGAGCGGCAGCTATAATCATCACGCACAAAAAGTTCGAAGACCTTCGTGAATGATGATTGGGAAGAAACGAATTGATTGCAGGAAATAATGAGACTCACATAGTAGTTATTGAAGACGGTTCACATAAAATGAGTTATTTGAATACGTAAAGATATCCGCAGGTCAACGTTTGCCTACATGTAATTTTTCGCCCAGTTCAAAACACGAAGAAATGCTAGTCCCTAGTCTTTTTCACGTATGAACAGTTTTGTATGCCTGGTATGACGCTGCCTACCATTGCTGACTATGAATTCCGTTTTCTCGAAATATTTTTTTCGATGCACGATGCCGAGATCAAATAATTTTTGAAAATGTGGATCGCTAGCAAGTGCTCTTCCATCACCTTGCGAAAGCATTTAAATCTCTGTACTAGAGACGAAATGCCATCGTGATTAATCATTGCGATGGACGAGATAGCGGAAAAATGGCGATCTCTTGCGACCTTCAACAATGAATCAGATACATTGTATTCAAGTTTAATAGGGTTTTTTCGAACCGTGTTGCTATACATTGCTGCTTTCCAATCCATCAGCACTGTTTTCTAATGGAATAACGCGATAATTACTGAGGGAAACTCGTTATAGCCTAGTTTGCCGCCTTAAACTTGTTTAGTGGTTAGCTGCAATTAAAATCTTGTTTGTTCGTCCGACTGTTATTTCTTTCTCTGTTTCCAAGGTGAGCTTAATAATAGCTGTAAACGTTCAATGTTTACATCAGAACATAATTCCGTTACTGCAACAGATTTATGCCAAAAGGTTGATTTTTGTTCCATCAGAAAATCGATAAATGTAATTTTCACAAATCGCCAGGTAGTGGATTGTGGGAAATATCAAAAAACGAGAAGCGGTATCAGGACTGGAGCTGAATAAGAAATCGACTCGTAGAATAAGATGAATTGTCAAGCAGAGAACGGAATAAATCCGCACGAGCTTCGACAAGAAAATGCTGTTTCCATGGTGTTCCACAAGGACAGAGATTTATTTTTAAACCAGCATATATAAATCTTGATTAGCAGGTCGTCTTGCGTAGATATGGTTCAATAAGAGGGAAATTAATTATAAGAAGAACAAATGGTGCTAAAGTGTGTAAGTATGGAAGCTGCCGTGTCAATCGATTTCTCATTGTGATGCACATTTACAGAAGTTTTTGAAGCTCACTGAGGCAGTAACTATGAGTCCCGTTTGTACGTTAAACGTGTGCTTGGAAATATGCTAGGTGAATTGTCCAAGTTGTAATTAATTCCAATAGGATGATTCTCTTCTATCTGATAAATATTATCTGAGCCAACATGTCATGTGGTCGTTATATGCACTTGTCCAGCCCAATACACGTGTTTTGGCCTTGTCAGCCTCGTCAGATGGGCAACCCTTTCGTCTTTGGTTAATCCTCTCGGGGGAACCCATATCTCATACGTAGAGCAGGCAACGACGTACAATTTACAAGTGTTGTCAGGTGAAATAAATCACTAGATCGGCAGTGTTGTACACTCGATTGCTCTTGGCTGGTATTCTGGGAATACTATGCCGTTGGTTTCGGCTAAGAGGCCAATATCGCCAAGAGCAATCGAAAGTACTGCACTACCGATTTGGTGATTTTTTCATGTTTTTTCATTTGACGGCACGTGTAACTTGACATCGTTTACTCTATGTATGGGGTTATGGGTTCCCCCGAGAGGCTAAAGACGAAGGGCTTGCAGGCTGACGGGGCTGCCAAGCCCGAAACACGTGTATGTGTTGTACAAGTGCCCATAACAGGCCACATGACATGTTGGCTCAAATAATCGGCATCACATATACTGAAATTTGAGTGTGGTTTTAAGGAAGCACTCAAAACGAATGGTACTCTTTCTTCAATTGATTGGTTTTGTTCCATGTGCATCTAATTCGACATAAAATGTGTTTCGTCTTTTAACTTAGACAAAGTAAGTAGTTTTATTGTGATTGAACTGATCGGCAGTCGAAAACTAAGCACAAAATTGGTTTCCAGCCGCGACCTTTCAATGAAAGAGAGTGGTTTTTTTTTGTGAGCTTTGTTTCGTATATAGGTGTGTGCCCATAAAATGTCTTTTACTCGATCTTCATATCTGCTGTGCGAATTCCAGCAGTTCTTGCATTCCGATCGGTTCTTCACTACATCATCTACAAAAGTCTTCAAACTTTTCAAGTGTACCTGCGGCTGCTCCTTGTGGATTTTCCAGTTCTTTGTAAATGTCGTCGAGTGTTGGTCGTCGAATGATTCACCCTGGAGTTCCGGGATAGCCGGCTTAGAGCGTTATAACATGGATTACGGTGAACAAATTTTTTCCACGCTGGTCTGGAACCATATTATTGACCGTGGAAAGATAGCTCGCTTGTTGAATCCAGCGCCAGGTCGAAGGAGCAGCGTGAATTATATTGTATGTGTCGCTATCGTTATAGTGTTTATATTTTCGGAAAAAATATTTCAAGCATCGTTTCAGTCAACTTTTCAGAAAAGAAAGCTAAATTGGTAACCAATGGACATATGCGTTTCTGTGCGTGTAGAACTATGTCAAAATCAGATAGTCGAAATAGTTATTAGGTGAACTGAATTGCTCTCTAGCTTCATATGCCAATATAATCACCTCTTTTCATTCTTCGAGATAGAGCACCCATATATACCTATATATATATATATATATATATATATATATATATATATATACATGTGTGCATGTGCATATGTATACATATGTATATATACATACATATGTATATATATATATATATTTATATACATTGAGTTGCTATTTTGTGACTGTTCTTCATATGCTGCAACATCCTGAAGATTTTTGAAAAAATAGCGTTTGTTTATTGTTAAGCACTGACGGTTCATTGTTTTCTACTAGAATCAAGAACCGTCAGGTGCTGTACAATCCTTCAGCGATGAGATAGCGAATGCACCTTCGTTGATGTGACGGGAGACAGTTTGGTTTGATTTTTGAAGAAACTGAAGTGGAAATAAATTCGTAAAACACAGAGCGAATCTTACTACGAGAATTCTTGAACACACGTGTCTTTTGGTGATCTTCGGACTCTCGATGTTCTTTGTCCTATTGTGAAGATATTCTGCAAGCCGATCATAGTTCTCAATAATGTTGTTATTAGCGCTATCTTCTCATGAACTTGTCATAGAATCAAAAATCTGGTTTGCTGTGACTGCGTAATTTCTGAATTTTATTGTCTTTTTTTCGAACAAGACGATTTCATGCTAAGTAGAAGATAGTTTGCCCAGAACGGTTCAGCAGACGTTCTGTTGAAGCTCTTGAACACTGGAATCGCATCTCGTCGAACCTTTATTGTCGCGGATCATTTCCATTATCGGGCAAGCATCTCTTGAGGAAGACTTTTTTGCTGGACAGTCTTTCCACTAGACTAGCAGTAATCATTCGAAAGCTTGAATTTCGGAGAAGTCAGAAATTTACTTTTTCTGAGAAAGTCATCATACAGCAGTGTAGCATCCAAAATTTTCACACACGTTGCTCAATATCTCACTTATCGCGCTTTTATCTCGTACGACAGAGCTTTTCTCTTTGACTATTAGTAATCATTCGATAGCGTAAATTTTGGCGATTCCAACTGTGCTTGTTTTCTGAAAAGACCGTTTTATTGTATAGTGGAAGGGGAAACAATTCGGCTTACTGTAAGTAGGGGAGTAAACAAGTCGACTATGTGGATCGATAGCTGCGATCGATAAACCGAACCGACGTCATTCACATATGGCGATAAGTTGCGATTTTTGTTATTGAATTCAGAATTTTTCTCTGCCTTGGCATTAAATCTCAGTAAAACATATGACTGATGCTTGAAAATTGTCGCTACACATCTTGGCTTAGGCGTAGTAGAGTTTATCTAGTAACTTGTAAAAGAAAAGCCCAAGCATTAGAACGACAGGGGAAAGTTTCTCATACAATCTCATTGCAAAACTCCTAGAATTCTCTACGGAGCGTAGAAAAAAAATCTCCAAATAGATAACAAAAAATCTCGCGATAACGTGCTATGCGCGAAACACAGTTTTATTTTGATTACCACAAGCAACGCTACAAGAAGGTCTTCCTAAATAAAAGTAAACTTCTGAATCGACCTAGATATAAGCTTTCGAATGATTACTGATTATCGAGTGGAAGTCTTCGTCCAGCAAGAGAGGTCCGTTGAAAATCTCTGCACGATAACGGAAATGGTCCGTTGATCCTTTCACAACTTTTAACAGACGACATAATGTAAATGTCTCAAGCGTGTCTTCTCCACATCTTGTAGATGGATTGTAGGCGAAAATTGATTTTTACCTTATAATTCCATTGTCATCACATCCCTTAGTAATTCTCCGCTTTCGTAAAAGGTGTGTTATGGTCGGTATAAAGACTATTTTTTTACTTCATACGTACTAGTCTACTTGAAATTTTTATTTTTTGCATGCTCTTTGCTTATCTTTTGTACTGGTTTATTTCCCCAACACTACCTTCAAAATAAGTGTGAATAGCTGGTAAATGTCCATACGTCGCAGTTCATTATAAAGTACATGTAGTCCTTGATTATATAAACACCTGCTCATTATTTCGCATTATTCGCTATGAATGATCACGCCTTTTGCAGCAGCGTTTACGATCAGTCGGTGTTCAGAAGCATCCATTTTTTGATATCATCGTCTTTTCTTCATATTTCCAACTCATTTCTCTGTAATAGATTGTGATAATCCTACATCATGAAAATAATAGATCTGCTCTTCAAGCCGACAAAATCTCTCCACGTTGTTAGCCTTGTTTTCGTGTTATTGTCGTGATTTTTAAGCAAAAGTGAATACCCACTTTAGTCATTCCTTGCAATTGTCACATACTTCACTTATGGCAGGTTCTCAAGGATGTGGGCAATCTGTGTTCAACCCTCTGAAAGCGTGTGATGTTTTGCACATATACGGTCCTGTGAATCGGGTTTTTAAAACAGTTCAAAATAATCCAAGCGCTCTCTAGGCTTTTACCATTATAGTAGCAACGGACAGACGATGATT
The DNA here is from genome assembly GCA_019055375.1 of Parelaphostrongylus tenuis. Lineage (NCBI taxonomy): Eukaryota > Metazoa > Nematoda > Chromadorea > Rhabditida > Metastrongylidae > Parelaphostrongylus > Parelaphostrongylus tenuis. The sequence continues at coordinate 60,043 of JAHQIW010007240.1, forward strand.
TGAAGGAATCATTTTGCTGCGCTGAAATTGATTACGGAATACTACTCATACTCATTTCGATGCGATGACCAGCATCACTGTAATTGATTCATGGTGAAAGGGCTTACCCATTCCGAACCGCTCCATTTTGCGCCTGGAATTTTTTATCGCTGCGAACTCAATGGTATTTGACATGAACAGTAATCCTGGAGGCGAACTATGTACTGTCCTCAGCATTCTTCAATAATTCACACTTTTTCCTTTGCAAGTCAAAATTCGAGTTCGACACAGATCAGTTTATTTTTACAAATTAGGATTGAATATTCCCATTTTAGAATCTGGAATGAGCAGATTGACCACAATTAAGTCAGCCAAATGCCTTCATTCTTTCCTTAGAAAAACATCAAGCCTATTATTTATCCGCATTGAGCACAAACCAGCCTTCAACATGTTCGCTGCCTTCCATAGTCCTTCATTAAGTCACTTAAGTGGAGACTAACCGCGTAGAGATCACAAGGGCTGGTAATGCACCTCCAACATTAAAATAACAATCTTATATACTGTGTCATATCACGGTTATCTAATACTTGATGTGATTGAGATAAGTTTGGTGACTTATTTATAGTGGAACGAAGGTGTTTGGTGAAGCGTTGTGAGCAATTTGCTCTTTCCAGGCTCTGTAGAAGGCGTTACGGCCGAAACGTCAGCTGTTTAGATAAATTGTATCGTATTAGTCTCGAATTTCGGCTCTCAAAGAAAAAGTGTTAAGCGATTATGTTCAGATAATCAAAAGAATTGAGGTGATATGAGCGAGAGGAGTGTAGAGACTTCTTTATCGTTTCATGATATGAATGGTATGTACGCTAATGTTTACTATACGTTACTATGATGCAAAACATAAACACATTGCTTTCAATTTGGAATGGTTTTGCAGCTTATTTAGGATGGTTTTACAACTTTCACTGAATCTTTCCGATATTTTTTATATCCGAGCGTACTATACGATGAGCTTGATTTGTCATAGCGATTAAAATTGAATATTAGTTTTAAATTCAATTATGTAAATTATTAAGTGCGCAGATCGCCATTTTTGTTCTCATCAATCCTATCTCGATCTGCTTCCAATTAGCTATAAAACGAATGTACTTATGCCATAGAACTCCGTAGCGCATAAAACTCGGATAAAACGAATTAGATAGAATTACCACCCACGCCACCCGCGGGAAGAGTTGGTGAATTTACATAGTTGCTATACACTCTTGTTCCATATCCTGCTGAAGCTCTCATACTTCTCTGTTCTACTGCATCGTTAGGTTATTTTTTTTAATCGTAAAATAATGCAAAGTCAGCTCTTTGCATATAATTTGTAAACACAGATTATGAATGTGGTCATTCCAAATTGTGGGGACCCAGGATACACAGAAACTTTGTTAGTTATGATACTTAACCTATACGAGTGGCCACATCTGTTTCTGGCTAGAACTGCCCACTAATAATCTGCCTTTTTCCTAATATGACTGGATATAGTCAGGAGCATCTTGTCAGTATTCCCTGAGGTCAATATCTAAATTCCTTACTGGAAGTGATTTCGTGTTATTAGAGCGAATACGTGATCGCTTTTGGTTCATTTACAATTTGCTTCCATTGTTTGGTGTCGCACCACTCACATGTGCGAAATCTTACTTATAAAGATGATTAGTAGAAATTCACTCAGCTGTCTCGAGCAAATTATCCTGAAATATCAGGTCGAAATTGAAATAACAGCATTGTTCACATCTTTCTATGCAAGTTGATTTTTTTTCAATTTTCAGCCATAATATTCTGTCGGATATCGTAGTCATCGTTCTTTTTCTTATTATATGTGTAATGAGTTTTTAGCCATTATGTTCAACTGCATCGCTCGTCTATCGCGTCTGCAATTTCTACTTTTTTTGGATTGTTCGGCTTCTTCAATCGAAATCTTCATATCCACGATTCTTCTTTTTTTCTGTCGAAGTTATTCGTATACAATGAGGCTTATTGTAGGCATCTTGTTGAGTCGCAACGATTTGAAAAAGAATCTCTTTGTTTAGTTGTTATTTTTTACTCTTTGCTCTATACTTAATCTACATCATTGTGATACGTACTTGAATACTTCAAATATGTATGTCACGAACAACGACTGCTAAGTGCCACGTCACCATCTTCGTCTCAGGATATTGCATTAACTCTCGGCACTAGTCTGCTTTCGTTCACTAATAATTGCTATTCTAGATGGTAGCGTCTAACTATTCAGCTTAGATAGATTAACTAGAGGGAGAGGAGTGAACCATTCGTCTCATTCAATTTAGCCCTTAAGAAGTATGCCCAGCTATGCTCGGTCAGGACACGACTGCGGGATCATCGAAGCACTTTCCTGTTGATTCATTACTATAATTGCGATGTTATTAGTCATCCTGTGTAGATACGCCATCATATGATAGTGTTGCAACAGTGCCTGACACTCTATGTACGCTCAGCTCACTCGAGATTGCGCATTATTTTTCAGTTCATTCCAATTTGAATACGAACAGATGTTCTTCATTGCACAACATATCAAGTGTGAAGGTATGGGAAGTGATTTTTCGATAACTAAAGAAATTGATTTTCAAAATTTCTAGCATTTTTGCTGCATTTTCGCAGTGTTATGATCATTCATATATTCCTAGGAGAATTGATTGGTGAGCATAAACACGACCTCAGGCGGGAATTGAAGCGTTTCATCCTATCCGGGGACGCGTGCTCTAACCATTACACCACCGAGGTACATTTGCGCGACCACTCATTCTTCAACATCTCTATGTTACCTGTCATCCACCAACCTTTAACAGGTTTGGTCGGGTATGCAATTTCGCTTTATAGATCCAGTTGAGCTGACAGCCATTGTGATAACTATTATTCGAAATTTTTAGTATTTTTACTTCCTCGGTGGTGTAGTGGTAGAGCACTCGTCCCAGGATAGGATGAAACGCGAGATCGATTTACGCCTGAGGCCGTGTTTTTGCTCGCCACTCAGTTCTCCTAGAAATGAAAGAATAGAGTTTTGAACGAGAGATAATTGTAGAGGAGACTTTGCTTTATCGTTTTATGGTTGTGAATCCTATGTATGCTATAATGCGTTACTACGGTTTCAAACACTAACGCATTGCTGTCAGCAATCGAAAAAAAAAACTATTTGTGATTTGAAACATATAAATCTGTTCCGGTGTTTTTTATATCCCACATTCCACACAGCAGCCATGATTCATCATAGCGATTGAAAGGAAATAATAGTTATTTGTCAGCTAAATTACCGCTCAATGAGTTTTTTCGAAAAGAGATCTTTTGTAAATCATAAAACACATGCAACTCCACTCGCAGTCTCATCCCTCATAATTGATCTGTTTTAGATTATTATTGAATGAATACACATATAGCGCTGGAAAAGAAACATCTCAGAACTCAGCGCTATGTTCTGCGCCCGCGGTCTAGAATGGGTTAACTTCTTCGCTATGATATGTACCACAGGTGGTACACCGATTAGCGCGCCTTCTTCCTTCTTTTTGGGGCATTCTATATTGCGTGCGTCTCCGATATATCTAATGCACATTTGATAAACTTATTTGATTGTTCTTTTTCCCATCCTTCATGTTTGATGATTCTGTAACATCTACGCTGAACAGACTTTACAATATCCTACAAAAAATTTGTATTTATCACGGTATTCAATTCAAAATTTCTTCCCACAGCATTGTACACAACGGAAAACGATTTACTATATACAGTTGCGTCGTAGAGCGTCTTCTATATACCTGTCGTCCTGCTGATTGTCGAGTGACTTAAGTGGGCATTAGTAATCTTCCATTTCTCCCTATCTCATGCAGGAGTAGCCCAGTGGGTCTTTTTTGCTCCAGGTATTCGATGACCATTGCATCTTTCTTCTGCGCTTTTCGTGAAGAAATCGGACCATCGGGTCGGTGGTCTTCCTGCGGTGCTCTTGACATCCTGAGGAATCCAGTCAGTAATGGCTCTCGTCCATTGATTGTCATTAAACCGCATTACGTGTGCAGGCCACCTTATCCTCGATAACCTAGCGTGTAGAACGGCATCTTTAATTTTCGATCGTCGACGAAGGTCAGAACTTCGGACCCTTTCTCTCATTTGCGAGATACGTCATACTCCTAACATTGATCTTTCGACTGTGCGTCTAATAACGACAGGTGTTCTTTCAACCAGATTGCGCAGCAACCAAGTCTCGATATATACATTGAGGAGCGATGGTCGTTGAGGGGCGCCTCTTAATTGTAGAACATAAATTTTTGGTAAACTCACTTTTTGTAAGAAAAATTGTTGTATAGCGTTGTAATGTTCATTTGAAAGCATTGATATTGTTTCTATTACCGATTGGCTTCCTGCAGTCTCTTCGGTAGTTTTCTCTCCTCTACTGGTTACAAAACTTTCTTCAATAGCGATAAAATTTTGAATTTCATTACAGAACTGCGATATCAAGCGAGTGCGCCCCACCTACAGGTCGATCGCGCTGCGTGTTAGGCGAAAAATCAACGTCGTATCAAAAACGTTGATCTATTTCTATGATAGGGTGCACGCGCACGAGAATTAGCTTTATTGCTTCAAATTCTTTAATGCCTTTTTCCATGGCTGGGCATGATGAGAATTGTAACCATAAAGATGCTAAGATGTGTGTAAAAGCCGAAACTTCAGGTGAGTTCGCGAATGCTCTTGCCGGGGCCCCACGTGTTATCCATTACACCCTGAGGACCTTTCTCTGCCTTCCTCTTAGCCACGTTCTCAGTCTGTCGATGTTTATGTCTTGAAAAAGAAGTTCTAAAAAGAAGACTCAAACGGAACCAAGCAATAACTGTTTTGAAGAATTGTTCACTGTGCGAGCCAAGATTTGTTTATCACGATTTTTTTCCTAAGACTATGAAAGTGTTTGTGCCGAAAGTCAACCAGCATTAGTGTATTGTATTCAGTAAACTTTGCTATTATTGACCTCATGTGTACTCATCAAGAGAACATTTAGTTATCTTCTTTTGATTTTTTTTGCGAAGCCGATGTAAATTCACATGTAATTTTCAACATTTGTCCTTGTGGTCAAAGTTGTTCGATTTCGATCTCATGTGCTTCACGTCTCAAGACACTTCATAGAATTCAGATTGTCATAATCCATTAGTTAATATTTGTGATCCTTTTTCACTACCGTCTCTTTATGTTGCTTTTTTATTTCGGTGTTTGTGGTGTCAATACTTTAATATCAAAAACTGGTGTAATGATGAGAAATAATTTACAAAACCCTAGATCGAAAATCATTTTCCGTACTTATTTCTAATCTTCAGCGTCTCATATGCCGTCGTCGTTTTTACGACGACACGTTCGTGGTCTTCTACGGGGTAAATTCAGTCCATCGCCAACTTTAGACGGTGTGCCAGTAGTTGAGGTTATGTCGCACTGATCATATTTCACGTAAAAGCAGTAAAAATGTTTATATGATTGTCCAAAAGTTTGTTTTAAGGGGGATCCCCTTACACCTTTAAACGATCAAGAGGCTTTTGTTTCACAGTGCCATCTGGCGGGTATTGATGGACGCCGAATAGAGTTTCCAGAGGTAAAGCAAATTTTTCTTACAGTGAATTTTGAGAGTTGTTCTTTACTTTGAGTTTACTAATGTGAGCTTTTTACTTGGATTGTTGCGGCTCTCAATCAGGTGACTACACCAAAACTTTAGCGGTAATTAAGTTTTTGCCATAATCTCTTGCCAACTTGTAAATAAAATTAGATTTTTTATTGTTTTTAGGTATACTTTGGTAAAACCGGTCTAGATATACCATGCATACAACTTGAATGCCTAAACACTGAAGTTTTTGCTAGCTACACTGGTCCTGATGGCGGATTAACTCAGGTGGTTTTTTTTATTTTTTTGAAGAGATGAATGCATATGTGTTTTCATCACTACTGCGTTGCTACTCTTTTTCCATTATTAACCCTTTGGTGGATTAGTAGAGTAGCGGAAATGGAATTGATAAATTATTTATTTGCTTTGATACGCTGAAAGACGTAGTTTCATGTTCGAGGTCCTGGTTCTAATCCATAAATGGGTGTCGTATGCCCATGAAATGCTCTAGTGTGAACTTATTGTACAGTAGTTTGGAAATAAAACTTAGAGAGCTTTACACCACTCGGGCACATTGCCATAGATAAACTATGTCTCTAATGATTTTTTTTGTGAGGTAATCAAGTAAGAACCCGTATCGGAGGAACAGAGTACCTAAGAGAGAGTGCCTAAATGCTAAGGTTTCAATTTTTCCTACGAATATTTTTTTCTGAAACTTTTCGGTAATGTAATATCCAAGCGTTTATGATTTTGCATGTCTTCCTTCTGTAATTAATGATGTCTCCTAAGTAATGAACGGTCTTATTGCTTTATCGCATTCAGCTTTAACTTTTATTAACATACAATTTTTGCAAAAGATTGGCTTTTCTTATCACAATCTTAAACCAGTTCTATGAATTCTTTGCTGAATATGTAGTAGAAGTGATTACACAACATAACACGAAAGTAGACAACTATGCGGTGAGTAGGTCATCTGAAGTGTAATTTTGAAGGTGTTCGACGCACTAAAGAGATTTAGATTTATCACTGAAGGGCGTACTTTACGTATAAATTCATTATAAATACGTATAAGGGAACAGATGAATATTCGACCTCGTTCGCTGTACAAACATTTTTCATACGATTGTCAGTAATCATTCAAAAGCTTGAAACTCTGACTAGCGTGGTACGTGACCGGTTATCGAAAAGACCTTTTTGTAACGCTGTGAAGTTCAAATAAATTTATGTTCCACGGGCGCATAATTCTCATTGGACATAGCTCTTTTTTAGACTATTAGTGATCATTCAACATCATTTCATTGGTTCCAACGCTATGCTAATTTTTTGTAAAGACTGTTTCCCTGCAGTGCAGCATGGTAAATGAGATCAAATACATACGCGGTTAAAGGGATTTTGGCTATTATACAGGGTGGGGCAGCTGATGCGGCCGTTTCAACACGCTGGCCAATCGGCTGGCCCTTCGGCGGGCCATAGGAAAGTTCGGTTTTTTTTTATTCAATTAGGAATTGTTCCTTGGGACTTCAGATTAAACGTCTGACTCTGTTACTAAAAGATTTTCTGTGCAAGTTCATGTGCTTTTTGTGCTTTCAGCGACGTAATAGTTGAATTGCGGGCCATGTGGAACATAATTCTAATTCACAGCGTTGTAGAAAGGTCTTTTCAAAAATCGATGACATGCTGCTCTAGTCAAAGATTAATCTTTTGAATGATTGCTCCTATGAAAAATTCTTGTACAGCGAATGAGGTCGAATATTCCTTTGTTCCCTTGTAATCAAAAGGAACACTAGGGGCTTCTAATCGTTAGCAAATACTTGTGTATGAAGGAAGAAACTCTAGTAAGGCTATTTCGGTAGAAAATGCTAAAACCACTGAAAATTACGAAATTGTTTGTCAAAAATGATAGTGCATATTGCAGTATCATCATTTCTAGTACGGTATACCCTTAGCTGGGCTTTCCGAATGGTATCTAATTTCAAGGAAACTCGACTCAATCAGCATTCTATGGCATACAAATTTGGACGGTGAAAAAATATTATAGAGGACGAAATCCTACAGGAGTCAATATGACACGTGGAATGTTCGAAGAGCTTTTATGAGGATGACTGCGAGGAAAGGAATCAATTGCAGAAAGTGCTGGGATCTATGCAGTAGCTGTGAGCCGATCATCTATAAAAAACCAAATACTGGAAACTTTTATAATCTTTCGTGGTATATTGTGAGGATCCTAGAACTTTCATTCGTCCGTCATCCTTCTTCGCATTTCGTGTGGGTTCGGTTTTTACTGAATGATTCGTTTTTGTCACGAGTTTCGTTGAGTGCTAATCGAGTTCATGTTCGTTTGGTGGTTCTGATATGGATTAGCTGAAGCGTCCTTATGTTCTTACTGGATTCAGTCGTAAGCCGTTGTGGATCAGAGAGTTTTCACAGACTAACCTCACCACTCATAGAAGTGGGTTAGGGAGTTTGGTAAACCCCTAGCTCTAATTAAGATGACGGGCTCAGTTACACGCACTAATGGCGGGCAGCGCCGTGATAGTGATGCTGATCCTTAGGACAACAGTTTTGAGTCGATGCCGCCCCGAGATCACCAAATACGTCGTCCCACCAAGTTGAGAAGTCGGTACCAAGCTCGTCGGGTAACTTCTTTCTCCAATCGGTGTAAAAACTTTGGTCCGACTATTCGAAGACTTCAGGAATAATTGACCGGACCGGCACAGACGGAAACCATACTCAACCAGCTATTACTCAGCGTATGAAAATCTTGAAGATAAAAGATACAAGGAAACGAATTACTTGCTAAAGGTGCTGGGATCAGCGCAATAGATGTGATGATTATTTGTCTATGATGTAAATAAATAAGATTAAATGAGTTTGTACAAGGAAGCTACTTACTAGACGACTTGTTTTTGTTAGTAAAGTATCCGTTTTTTATTGAAATTTTGCGATATTGTAACGTAATGGCGCATTACAGTACAGCATTGATATTGCTGACTTACAGGTTTGGAAATTTTTTGAAATTAGTTGAGTATATGGTTTCAGGTTGGAGAAATGCGACGGCAACCACTAGTACGTATTGCAAATCTAGATGATGAGATGAATCTATCCATGGATGGTACGAGCGAGTATGACGAATGCGACGAAGATGAAGAAGAGGACGACCAACCGGTTCCAGCACCTTTGCGACGCGATAAAGATAAGAATAGGTAATCACGTTACACCACAATACCTAATTTTTAGCCACACGCGCTTTGAATTGGCAGTGAACGCATGCTGACTGGTTTCCTTCTCCCTCTTTCTTCAAGTGCAAGTTATATATGCTGTACTTGTTAGGAATAGTCCTTGTTTTACCCTTCAGTTGTGTACTTCAGCGGTGCGAAAAACAATCAGTTGATGTAAGACTCAAGCACGACTTTGTCCAGTTTAGTGCTAGTATTTTCATACGTGGAAGTTTCGCCATCTCTGTACTGTTCCCACCAACAACTATCTACGTAATATGAGAGAAAGTGGTAGCATATAGGAGCTTCAGTTGTGTAGTGGTAGCACGCGCCTCCGGTATGGGTGAAATGCGAGCTCGGTTCCGCCTGAGGTTCAAAATTCTGCATAACACTCAGCATGCTCAGTTATCTACGCAGGAGTGCACGGAACACATTGCTAACTATCATATCAAGTATGGTGAAGAACCTATTAACGTTGTTATTGTTTATATTTGACTCTAAGTAGCTTGTAGTACATTGTGGGACTTGGCCGAGGTTAAAAGATTTATTTTTGACAACATCGAAGAGCAAAGAGGACGGTGGGACAACAGTTGTCGAACACGGCCGAAGGTGTTAGAACTGCAACTGTCGCCTTTGGGTTGACCTTGTAGGGGGACAGGCAGAGGAAGTTTTTTTGTCTGACGAAACGTTATTTTGTTACAGTACTCGGATTCAAAGCATATGAAATAGTACAAGCTGTATGGTTGACAGAAAGTCAGAGCTTAAACAGGGACAGCCCATGTGCTCCGTTTCAAAGGCAGAACATAAAAAAAACTACAGCTGAATGCCTCGAGGGATTCAGTACAGAGGAAAGCTATCAGCTACATGTCCCAATTGATTAATGGAGAGCGCCACAACAACCTACATTCTGTACGATTACAGAAGGTTACCATGATCTGTGTTGAATAAGCGATCGATTAGTTACATAAGGTGCGGCAGAATAAGTGCGGGACAAAATAGGCGGCAAAAAAAGTGTTTACCAAATCAAAAAATTGGTGATATTGATTCATAGTTAAACTTTAGCTGATGTGCCGAGTTAAAGTCCACTACAGTGCTGCCACTAAATGTTGAATTACTTGCGTTAGTTCAAAAACAAGATTACGTTTCATATGGATAACCCTTACGGGAGCGTAGACCACAGCTTCTCCGGTCCCAAACTTCAACGTGTTGCGCTTAACAATGGCGTCAACCTTCAACGCGTTGCGTCTAACAATTGCGTCTAATGGCGTCTGCCTTGGTTAGACGCAGAATACTGGGGGTTAGACGCAACACGTTCATAGTTACACATGCAGAGGCCGTGGGTCCACGGTCTCGTGAGGGTCATTTTGTAAGAAGCATCAGTCACATGTGCACGCATAAAGTTTCAAACTTCCAAAATCTTTCTGCTGTAAGTTGTTAGAGTACTTCTTTATATTGCACTGATCCTACTGTCTTAAAACCTGTACTGATTGATTCAAATTTAAGCAACGAGTCTTTGGTGATATCAACCTATCAGAGTTTCTTCTTGTGCAGAGATAATATTGAATGTTTTTGCGGTGATGCTTTTTGCCCTCTGTTGTATTCACTATATGGCATAAGTGCACCCATTCTTAGGAGCGAGATTTTACTTGGGTCGTGTTCTTCTCTAATAGGCCCAAATGGTCATGAGAGTACACCGGGCAGTCGTGGTGCAGGTATGTTTAATTTTGGAACAACTAGTAATTTTTGCGAAATAGATCAATGTGAAGCCCTTCAGTACAACTTTTGTTTATGTGAGAACCAGTGATTGAAATAGTAAGCTTGGTTTATATAAATGATCAGACTGTCGTCTGGATTAGCAATTTCTTCTAGAATTATATTAGTTTGTAAATGCCGGCAGGAACCACTTCATCATTTGCTGATTCGGCTGTTTTTTGAAATGAGATTTGAAAGATGTTGCCAACAGTTTTATCTAATTGAAAGGCTATGTATGGAATTGATTTTCGGACTACTTTTCCACTTACTCTCTTCTGCAATTTTTAAACATAAACTACTAAACTAAATAACTATTAAGCTATTGAATAAACTAAACTAACCCTCCCAAATTGTTTACCGCCTCACCGTGGCTAGGAGGTGTTCCTGGGTCTCGTACTACGAAATACATGGGGAGCGGGGGAAGGGCGCTGACCCCCTACCCCAGCATCCCAGCAGGGCCACCCAAAGTGAAAGGAATTCGACATTTCCACTCGGAAAATCCAGATAAGAGCAAATCGGACCATGAATGACCGCCGTCTCGGTACTTATCAGTCGCAAGGTGGTAATCTCCATCTATCCGTAACAGCCAACAGCTGCTCTAATGTGTTGAATACGTGAGGAAGCCCCGGCTAGGCTTACCTCAGGACTCCAGGGAACGTAATAGCTGAACCAGCACAGTATCCCCTGTGCTGGGTTTCGTACTATTAATGAAGACGAAATATCCAAGTAAGTAAACTATTGAAGAACTTGCGTTATTTTTGAGTCTTAAATCAAATGTTTATTCTGTTAGCACGATTTCACCTTGGATTTTCTATAGTGAAAGAGTGTTTGTATCTCTAATCTTTTTTAAACAAACGTCTCTATAATATGGACAAGCAAATGTTACCGTGTGGATATTTGCAATAGACTTTTATTGTCAGAAGAACAAATGGAGCATTGGAAAAAGCTTGGAGAATGTGGTTGATATATGTATATGTACGTATATGCTTATACATATATGTACACATATATACGACATGCAAGTATATGCATGTGTATATATGTATATATACTGTATATCCTTTATATCTTTATATATATGTTCGCATGTGTATATGTATATGCACACTATATATATATGTATAAATATGGCGTGAAAAAGTAATGTAACCATGAGAAAAATATGACGCAATAATATAATATACAATTATAACAGTTTAGCAATAATAATATAATTCAATAGCTTAGTATACTATAGTACATTAATGCAATTGTAGAGAAAGGGGTGGTTGCCGAGTGCTCAATGATATAGGCTGTCGAGAAGCAATGTGCTGGTTCCACACCCTTACCCTAACATTCTCTTGCAATCACTGAAGGAACGTCTGAGCTCGGGTTCATCCGAGATTGTAAGGAGATTTTCTCGGTCACCATTTTGTGTCATTTATGAAGATGGATAAATTTTCAAGCAGCAGTTGAAACAACGCGCGGAAAGTCGAAGACCCTAGGGACGGTGAGTGTAAGGAAATGAATCGAATGCTGAAAGCGCTAGGATCCGCATAGTAAAATGTGATGAAGGGTCGTGTGAAATTTAAAAAATGAAAAATAATAGTAGTTCAGTGAATAACAATTTGAAACTTCTAGATGTGCATATAATAAATGTCAGAGTCAGCCTGCAACATTTAATCAATCTTTATTGGCATATCATTCGGATGCCGAGTACTTGGAGCGCGACTACAGTATGCAAAAAAAGCATTCAATGTCAACATTTAGTGAATTTCCTTATTTCGAACAAGCCAATTTATGGTATTCTCTTGATTTTTGTTATTCCGTGTTTTCATGATATATTTCAAAGTAACCACTCCGACTGTGAGACACAAACCAACAAACTGCGCCTGAAATCATCTTAAGCGCACCAGTTCGTTGGTATAGAGATATCTCTGCACTCTTTCGCCGGCTATACCCTCTAAACCACGCATCCCTCTTTGAAGCAATACTTCCTCTTCATAGAATACTTTCGTTGGTACTTCAAACCGATGAGGGTTTTCCATGGACAAGTCCTAATATAAGATTTTCGCTCTACAGGCTATCGAATGGCTACAAAACGGTCATTGAACAATAACGACAAGCTTGAGGTGGCTTTGCAAATAATTGAAAAAGCCGTCAACGACAAAAAAGGTCTGATATCGTGTCTATGCACAAGTATGGACATCCTCCAAAGCGAGGAGACACGCGTGCCCTCAAAATGGTTTATATCGTTCTAGAAGAATTAAACAAGCTTAATGACAGCTCGTTAGGAACGTTAGATACTTACCGCGTCATGCCCCTCAACGAATCCAAGAAAGTTCACGTGAAATTAACTGAATTTCATTAGATCTTAGGCAACAAGGAATTAAATCTCTCGGAAAAATTGGCACTGTAACGGACATGTTCAGATTGTCACCCTAGTTTACAAACCGATATGGACGCAGATGTTATTAAGCTGGTCGCCATGAGAGTTGACATGAATATACGAACAGGACTGAAGCGCTTGTCTCAACAGTTGTTTACATTATCAATGACGCTGTAAATATAAGCGTAATGGTACGAAATTGGGAGGAACACGCATACGAATTGCTTATTATGTTTTCTGAGTAGTGATTTTGCACATCAGTACCAAATAGTATGTAAGACAGCACTTGTGCTTGTTTATTTGGTCGTTCCATAAATCTTGGCATTAGAACAATAAATACAGAATTTGTTAAGCAGAAGTAATTAAAATTGCTTTATTTTGGAATCGTTCAGTGTGTATTTTCTTGCAAACATTTTGCTATACGACTTGCCTATAGTTGCGGCAAGATGGAGCTGTCGTGAGAAAAAAATTGCTTGCTGCTCATGTGCGAATAGCGCGTAGGGAAAAATGCTAGTGAAGCTTGACGTAAGACCAATGGAGCTTGGGGCGATGATACGGGTCTAGAAAGGACGAATAGGAAATGGTTTGCGTAGTTCAAAATTGGGGAGATCAATCTGGAGGATCAGTCGCGCTTGGGTCGTTAACAGGAAACTCCAATAATCTTGTGCGCCGCTTTACTAGCATTTAACCTTACGCGCCGTTCGTGCATGAGTATTAAGCAATTTTGTTCTCACGACAGCTCCATCTTGAAACAAATTACCTGTATCCACCTATCGTCCTGTTGATCGTCGAGTGACTCGAGCGGGAACCAGCAACACTTCCATTTTTCCCTATCGCGTGCAAGAGTAGCTCGGTGGATCCTCCTCGCTCTAGGGATTCGCTGAGCATCATATCTTTCTTCTATTCATTTCATAAAGAAATCGAACCATTGGGTCAGTGGCCCTCCTGTAGACCGCTTGATATCCTGAGGAATCCAATCGCTAACGGCTCTCGACCATCGGTTGTCGTTGAAGCGCATCACGTGTCCGGCCCACCTTATTGTCGATATCCTGGTGTGTAGAACGGCGTCTTTGATCAAAAACAAAAACACAGAAACATGAAACAAATATAGGCATGAAAGAATCCAAGTTTCATGTTTTTTCATAGCTTCAATCACCTTTATTTTTGGAACTCTGATAGATATATTGATGCATCCATGGAGTAGTGGGCGAAAAAACGTATTGTTTCAGAGGATTAATTATATAAGCAGTGTTTTTCATATGCTGGAAAGGATCTTTAAAATTGGATTAAACGTAGTTTTCCTAAACGCCTCTTTGCGAATGAGATAGTTTATGGGAAGTGTTAGTTCCAGAGAGGTTTTAGTTTATGACGAACATTTGTTGCAAGCTTGTCGACAAGAGTTTCTGCAATGGATTGTTCCAAAGAAAACCTTTCACAAAAGGTTTTACGAGGGCATAAAAAAAAAAGTTATCTAAAAGTTTATTCATTTTCCTTGTTTGCATCATGGGAATGAGGTTGGCAATTATCTCGAATTTCTAGGTAACGAAAAAATCATTGCTGCTATGATGTATCATTTCGGAGACTTTCGTAAAGGATCGAGAAATCTGACAAGTGTGTGATGATAAAAGTTTTATTGTTCAGAACGTTACAATTGGGAGCTATTTGATGAAGAACGCGCTTTTGGTGCCTCAGTATCATTGTATGAGAAGAATCCGTTAACCGGTGTTAATGCTGGTGAACCAGTGGCCGATGTTTGGGGTGTCATCGGGAGAAATAATAATGGGGTGAGCCGATTCGTCATGGTACCACACGTATTTTGTTAATTTGTCGTACTTTTATTGATTTTTCCAAATAAAGGTGCTAGCTCTGGCCGATGGTGTTAATTGGGGCGATGGAGCTCGTTTGGCGGCTCGATGTGCTGTTCGCGGTGCAGTTGATCATATGAACGAGCACATCGAACAGGGAAACTTAACGAACACAACGGTTAGTGGTTTTTTCCACCTCTACTGCGGACAGAAAGCCGTCAGTCTTATGCTAACTTCATAAAAAGTGAAACACAACATAAAAGTCCGGCTCTCTCTGAACCTCGGCATGAGTAGAGAATTGTAAAGTTTTTTACGAACTGTCCTTTTCTTCAATTTAAACTGGCAGTTGGTATTCGCTTTCCTCAAAATTTGATGGCTAACTTTCGGTGACAACGCCTTCGTCAAAGCCTTAATTGTACTCATGGGAGAGGTCATCGGTCTTGTGTGACACACTTTGAAAAAATCGTTGGCGTTGGCGAAGGCGTTGTTCCCGAAGCGTTAGCCATCAAATTTCGAGGAAAGAGAAGTACCAACCTCGTGCAAGTTTGATTAAAGAAAAGGGAGATTTGTTAGTGAAGCACAAATCTGTCCTGTATGATGTGGGATTTTATTACATGAATATTTTAGGAGGTATTTCACGAGCTATTAGCATCTTTTCATTCTGCTCACTCTTTGATATTACAAGAAGGTGGCATGCTGACAACACTATGCGTGGCGGTTGTAGCGCCGGCGGTGAATTGCGACAGGTAAACTCAGTTTCTCTAGTTTTTGCACATTACATTTATGTTGGTGCGCGTGTGACACAGTGCTTAGAGGTGCTCTGCGGCACGCTCCTGGTCGATGGTTCGATCTAGCCCCAGAGCTTAGCAAGCCTTCCATCCTTCCGGGGTCAGCGGGTGGAACCAGAGTTGTCTGGGAGGACAACAGCGCTGACTTACTGACTTACTACGTCGGTAGGCCACCGCGAGTCAGTAATGGTCGGATATGCAGTCAGTCACCCC
Source organism: Parelaphostrongylus tenuis (assembly GCA_019055375.1). Classification (NCBI taxonomy): domain Eukaryota; kingdom Metazoa; phylum Nematoda; class Chromadorea; order Rhabditida; family Metastrongylidae; genus Parelaphostrongylus; species Parelaphostrongylus tenuis. The sequence goes on from JAHQIW010007240.1 coordinate 75,792, forward strand.
CGAACGGTGCCTAAAAAGGTCTTATGTATGGCGCATTTTTCACGGATTGATCAACGCTCGCCGCCTTTCTTTTCTCCTCTTATGTTTAAGATATTGTTGTAGTGCTGTTTGGCAGCAAATCAACCATCCAAAGAAAGTATCATTCGTAGTCATTTCACTTTGGGGTGAATGAGTGGATTCTTTCTATTAATTCCCTTTTATAGCTGGGTTTTATGCGTCTGCAACGTAGGTGATTCACTATGCTTTGTATACAATCGAAACTACGGTGTTCGAGAGGTGACGATGGGCAGTCACGACATTGATCAAGTTTGTTCATTGTAACATCTCATTAGCTTTTGTTTGTTATTTGTCTGGTGTAATCACATTTCTTTTTTACCGAGATAATTGTTGTTCTTGTGTTATTTGAAGCCATTCCACATTTAGATGCGGGATATGCGAGATGCGGGTGGAGCTTTAGGTCCTGTTGATGGCCGAAATCCTCAATTGCATAATTTGACTTGTAGCATGACATTTGTTGAAGAAGGTTTGTTGTCCGACTGTTTTCATTGTTTAGATGTCTAAGATGTTGTGAACAGAATTCATACCTTCTATAAAAACTTGTGTTATATGTACTGTTTTTCAAGGAGATATTGTTTTCATCACATCGGATGGCGTATCGGACAACTTTGATCCTGTCGTTGGGAAGTTTTGCGTGATAAAAAGAGAAAAAATAGAGAATAAAGAGAATTCTCAATTCCCACTGCGTGAAAATCGGAAGCTTTCAGTGTGAGCGTTTCATTTTTGGTGGTTGCTATTTATTAGAAATACTTCATAATTGCTTCTATATCTAAACAACGATTTTCATATCTTCAAAAAGGTCTGTATTTGATGTTTTCCCTAGTTTATAAACATATCATTCAACCTATTCACTTTCACTCCAAGTTCTGCAGTACTCAGATACACGACGACTAGTAGACTTTTTCAACATCTGTAAATGTGAGCGAATGACGATTGGTTTTGACTATCAACGATGCATGTGATTGAGTTAGTGTGTGAATTCGGTCGCAGCCTCAAGATTTGTGGACTTCTGTCCTCATTGACATAATGGACGTTGGTCGAACGTGATCTCTCTAGAAACTCGGGGCAGCAGTGATTGTCAGCCTTTGTGGATTGAAAAGATGTTCGTTGTCTTAAGATCGTATTCTTCCGCGACTAAAGTGATTCTTGTGACATATGCTAATTGTACGACTCTTCAGGAACGCAGTATCTTAGCGATTTCATAAAATATGGCAATAGCACCATGTTGAAATGTCAAGTGAAAAATTCGGAATTCCGTCAACATGAGAGATTTCTTTGCCCTTAGACGCGATTATGTACTGAATTTTGTAAATAACATTACCAAATTTCACATGCTATGCTTCATCACCGGCTTTGGCAAATGTCTATATCTCCTAATATTTTCGTAGTTTCCACATGGATACCAGAAGCCTTGTGCTGAACTTTTCATTGCCTATGACTCATGTTAGTTGGTGCATCCGTGCTGGAAATCGGCTGGCTCTCTTTTGAGCGTTTTTTGTGTAGTATTCGAATACGAACATTTAAGCTTTGAAAGAAATGGTATATGTGACTACAGAGCAAATCTTTAGCGACACAGTAGTGTTTCTGTAGTGTAGTTGTATGTCTAATATCCTGAAGACTAACTAGAATTGGATAAAATAAATTAGGAAATGAACAGCTCTTTGGCCCAATTGAGGTTTACTGGGAAGAGCTGGGCCTATGTTTTATATATACCAAATTTTCTTAGTTCGACGAAAGACTCACCGTCAAGAGAATTCGCTCGAACACGTACCTGTGCGGCGACGTTGCCATGTGTGGACGCTGCCAGTCGTCATGAACTGATGTTGATTCGAATGCGAGACATCATCGCTAACGGTCTCGATCCTCCAAACGAAGTTGGTAATCATATTTTAATTTTTATCTATTTTACACGACCCATTATCACATTTTGCGGTGCGGTTTGCCAGCACTTCTTGCATTGGAATCGTTTTCTCGCATTAAAATTCCCCAAAAGTCTTCAAAACTTCGCGTGTTGTTGCTGCTCCTGATTAAGAAATTCGTTTTTTTTCATTCGTATCACTGAGCTAAGTGTTCTCAGGCGTTCAGTTGATTGATTGCAGAGAAGTGTTGGAGGAAGAGATCAAAGCAGCGCCTTGCTTATCACATTGCTTCTGATACATCACATCACTGATCATTGCCTTGCCCTGCCTCAAACTATCTAATTTTGTCAAATAAGTTGATATGGTACTAAGCTGCTAGAGATTTGACATTGTACACTTTTAAATAATAGTTAGTACTGTGAGAAGACAGACCACCTCTATCGTGAATTCCTAACTCGTTTTCTCTCAAGTCGTTTATTTTCCCGCACACATAGGTCTTGCGCAATTTTTTAGATCCTATCAATTTGGCGAGTGAGAATTTTCCACCAAATATCAACTTTACGGTTTTCTTGGTGGGAGTATCATAGAACGCATAGTTAGTCTAAGAGTACAAGATAACGAGTGTATCACGTACTTGTTTACGAAAATAGATTTCGTCTTTCAAAAATATATGCATTTTTTATAGGGTGTGGTTTTTTGTTTGGAACGTAGAGATTTTTTAGACATATGGGCATTGTTTTTGCTTGAAGACCATTATAGAAGACTTTTTGATGTTCCATCATCTAATGATGGTAATGGCCCTCTAAGATCTCAATTTGCCTAAATAATTTCCCCTCTCCACTGCGGCGCCCAGCGCAACAAAACGTGATTCGCTCCTGTGCCACGTCTTTGTCAAGAAATTCAACGACGGATACTGGCTGTTAACCCTTTCGGGACCGCAGATCCACGGCCTCTGCATCTCTAACTGGCAACCCTGGATGGTCTGCACTACCTCTTCTGTATCTCTATCGCTCAGTGTGCCATTGTTTACGCAATTGCTTTCCGTTGTTAGACGCAACAGCCTGGCATTGTTAGACGCAGCAGCGTTCCACTGTTAGACACAGCACGCTGGGGTCTGGAGATGCAGAGGTGGTGGAGCTTACCATCCACAGTTGCCAGTTAGAAATTCAGAGGCCGTGGATCTACTGTTTGAAAGTGGTTAATTGCATGATTCCTGTCATTATGTGACCTATGGGCTATACGGATGTGAAATAGCAATTTTTTATCTGAGGAGATATGTTGCTGTTGTTATTCAATCGAAAATTTCCATCAAGGAACAAACCTTTACTTGGCGAAGCAATAAATGTGGAATATCTTAGGCATATCGCTTTTCGTGTCCTGATGATTCGCTTTTTCCACGTGTCACCGCCTCCGTACTATCACATCGTTTGATTCAGTTTGCTACTCATCTAAGCCAGTAGGTTACAGCTCTGTCATGATTGAAGAAAATTTCTGATTCCTATGAACTGTATTTATTGAACTCAGTAGTATCGATGTGATTTAGCCATTTTTGGTTTCTTGAGGAATACGAGTAGTAACTTTGTCGGTGAAATTGTGTGTCATAGTCTTTCTGTAGTTTTTCACCGTTCTTAGTTTAGAGCGAAACGTCGAACGCTGGAGAATCCCGAGTTGTATAGAAAAGAGAAGATGACGAGGTCTGAGCAACGTTCAAGGTGATTGACCATTTTATTTTGAATTTTCTTTCTTTCTGAAAGCTGAACTGGGTTCTTGATGAAAACTCTTAATATCTTTTCCTCCAGGAGCTTGTTTTCCTTAACACAGCATGCTTGATTTTTCTCTTCCTTTTTCTGTTCCGTTACATGTGATCGCAGATGATCTAAATCATTTGTGAAAACTGACGCTACTCACCTTTAGAAGACGAGCTGTGAGAGAGAAGATAGCAGATATGCCTGGCAAGTTGGATCATGCGAGTGTAGTAGCTTATACTGTTGGAAGACATGGTTTACGTTGTTAGCCTTTATATCTTGTTACAGCTATCACTTTTTCACTTTTTTCAAAATCTCTCCGTTGTACCCGATTTTAGTCTTTTTATTGAAAATTATATCTTGACTTTTAGACGAGGACTCACCAACTCCTAGAGGAATAAGTAGCTACTCATTTGACGGTATGTCCGCAGTTTTATGGGATTAAAGTAACATTTGAGTGCAGAGTAGATTAATCTATGTTTCCTTGTGATGCGTAGTGGTATGACGATGCCTACGAAGTTTCATTGAGTTTTGAGAATTACCGCAATAGGTATCAACGAAGAAAATGGCTGTGATGTGATCGAGACAAGAACTATTGAAACGAACCTGGAGAACTTTGTTCGAATGGATAGGGCATCGGTTAGTCTTTTGTTATGAAGTACTTCGATACGTAGTCTGTTATTGTTTGATTCTTTGGAAATTTTCTGACGAAACATGTTGGTCATACAGCAGATTTTTCTATGAATTATTTGCCCAACTGCAAATCATAAAGGCAAATTGGTTATGATCGCATAATGAGCACCGACTCGAAATGTTCTTACGAGCTATCATTCTAATGGTGCCTGAACTCACGAATCCTTGTATAGAACTACTGATTGCGTGCCATTCTGATCCTTTGTGTTTTATTAGCTGTGAGTATCGCTTCAGTAGAATTGTTTTAGTGTTGTGCGACAATAGTGATGAAGAACGGCGATCGAGCAACATCATCCATGACTGTTTCCCGTTCACCTCAAGAATCACCGAAACGTCCGGTGAAAATGCGGCGGGCTCGTGCCTCCACGGACTTTACGTTAATAGATATCGTTGAACCTCGGTCACCAGAACGCTCTGAACGACCGATCAGCCCTTATGAGGAGCTACCTGTGAGTTAGTACCATCTCTGTCTCTTTGTTAATCTATTTAAAGTTGTCAGACGGTAATTAAGAAATTCTTTTTTTAACACAGTGTAATGTCGTCATTTTATTATCGGTCCTATGTAGATATACATATATATAATATATATATATATATATATGTATATATGTATATATGCATATGTATGCATGTATATACGTGTACATATGCGCATGTATGTGTAATAAAATGTCGTGTTTGACTACAGCAAAACATGTGCGACATTGATTGCTCTATATGTAGGACTGAGTTTGACGCAGCGGTAAATCGTCATGTTTTGACTATCTCAGTATCACTAAGATCATGAAAAGGTTGTCCTTTTCTGGTTGTAGGCCTCTGATTTTTGCTAAATACGGATTTCGATTACAAAGGAGGTTACTTGATCTCATGAGGGCCCCTCAAACTAAGCAGGACTTTGAAGTATCTACTTATAAAGTTTAAGCAATGAATACCGAACCAGTACCCTCAACCGCTTTGGTATTAACTACTCGTGAAGTTGTATGCACCTCTGATACACAACGGCCGGCGACTGCATGATGTGGTGATGACTTGAGGAAGGTCTTGGCTAGGTTGGCCTCAGGACCCTAGAGAACAGAAAACGCTTTAGCCAGCAAGAAATTTTTGCTCCAGTACTCCTACATTGGGTACTCCCGTAAACGGCGTCGGGCGCGAGACGATCGGTGAGAGCCGATCAAATGTCGGGCTATAAGTACGTCAGCGTAAAAGGACAAGGCGAACACGCCGTGACGCACCATTGAGATTGTTTTGTGCTTTACACCAATAACATCAGCACAGTATTCCTAGATGTCGGCCTATACGCACTTGTTGAAGCTGCTGGTCACATCAAATTCCTTGTAATCACTCTACTAGGGACGAAAGGCATGTAAACCGATATAAGGCAAATAGACGACGGAGCTGTCGTTCGAGAAGTAAAGTGTATTTTTCGGTCATAATAAGGGAGCAATTAGATATTCGACCACATCCGCTGCACAAGAAGTTTTTATAGGATTGTTAGTATCATTCGAGAGCTTGAATCTCTGGCTAGCGCGTCACATAGCCGAATTTTTAAAACACCCTTTCATAGCACTGTAAAATTCATAATATAATCATTTTTCACACGACCACGCGTTTTTTTTTTCTTATTTCGCTTATATTTCGCTGGACACGACTCTTTTTTGGAGTGCTGGTACTCTGTCGATAGCCCAAGTCCCGGAGAACTTAAAAATATGTTTGCTTTTTCGGAAAGCTCTTTTGATAGCGCTGTAGTAGGAAGAAAATATTTGAGTTTTACACCTCGCCGAACAGAGCTCTTTCTTCAAAGTATTAGTGATTATTCGATAGCGTAAGTTTCAGTGATTCCAATCTGTGCTTGTTTTTTGGAAGGACCGTTTCACAGCAGTGTAGCAGGGATAATAAGATTTAGTTTCACATATTCGGCGGCTTGTTTACCGACTAACCTTCGGGCAGGAGCATGCGCTGATCGATCGATGACCTGACGGGTTAGACATGTGGGGTGCAACTTGTCATTCAACTGGGAATTTTTTCTCCGCTTTGAAAGAAACTCCATAGAAAATGATTAACTCAGATACTACGCGATTTCCTCTACACGTTCATATGTTTTTCGTGCTTTCAGCGAAAAATACACGCAGCCGATATAAAACGTGATTTGCTGTTGGATTATCCAGCATTATAAAAGAATGTTTTGAAAATCTGGCCACGTAGAGCTATAGCTAGCGATTTGAGCTTTTGAATGATTGTTAACGCTCCTGTGAAATATCTTTGTGCAGCGAATGAGGTTGATTGTTCATTTGTTACCTAATATCCGAAAAATGCCAAACAAGATCTCAATTATGAAATGTCGAGGGAGTAGGCTTTCTTGTTTACCCACACATCTCCCATTTATTCACTTCGTACAAAATGTTATCACCGCGTCTAGCCATCCTGCGCCTTCAATTTACACGTCAAACGAAAATTAGTATAGTTATTTGCTACTCATCAAATTGTACGGCTGATAAAAGCGAAACAGACGCGTTATGCAACGATTTGGAATAAATAATCCGCAGCCAGAAGTTCTTTTACAAATTCATTGTTGAAGACTTCAATGCCAGATTAGGAACGGTCTGCAAAAATCAATACAAGATAGGAAGCGTCAGAATAGGAGAGCAACGAGAAGAGAGACCGTAGAAGTTCTGTCCGCGGCATGTCTCTTCCACCGAGTTTTATTTTTTTAGGAGAAAGAACACCGCCGGTGGACGTGGGGTCTCCTATCGAAATGACTCATGCGGAGATCGATAATATTTACAAGCAGAAAATGGTGCATCTTTGACACCTCACAGGTACCAGGGTTCTATATGGGATCTGATCACCACCTTTCACATGCCATAATCCAATCCAGCGATAAGCTTGAAAAAAGTTCTGCCATCGCGCAAGAAAGGCAAGACAAATCTTGTATGATAAGGCTGTTCTCAATAAATGCCTTCGCTCATGCGACTGGCAGGAAGGCCCGATCGAAGATTGCGAGCTGCTTGTCGAAGAAATGACAACTCGTACTGAAGTAGCATCACTTCTTCAAACAAAAAGCTGGAATCGCATATCCACTACCACGGAGTTGCTCGGAGAGAGAAGGTATTGAAGCTTGATCCTTTTGCATCAGACCTAATTAGGCTGATTATAAGTGCCAGCTGTAGAAAATCCTGGCCAGTGGATTTACATCGCTATGGGCAGGAAAAGTTATTAGAAACAGCTCAAGGAAGATCTAGTCTGAAGGAACTCCGCCAAGATTTTTGCAACTATGATGTATCGCTACCTGCGTTGATGAATGGCGATTAGTTCATTACTGCGTCCCGCCATGATATGGAACTGATAACTGCAAAGTTCTGTACCATACTTTTCTGTCCCACAACACCCGTCTTAGATCCGGGGAACCCCTCTGGCGAGAAATTGCCCGGGATCCCAGTTTCTAAAGTCCGAGTTGCGTTGACACGACATGACATCACACCTTCGGAAAAAAGGAATTTAAGCCAGTGGAGGACTTCACGCTCATTCATCCTTACTAAAAAAAGTGACAGAAGGGATCTTCATAATTGCCGTCTAATATGCTTGTTGAGTGTACCTAGAACCCGCACATTGAAGATCTTGGACAAGGTACAGCTAGTTTAGAAAACAGGATTCGGGCAGGGATTTTCCTGCATAGGTCACATCCATACTATTCTCGGGTCACTGAAGTCTGTCGAAGATGCCGTTTTCTTCTTGTTCTAATCTTCAATGTATATGAGAAAGAGTTAAACGGCGTCGAATGTATGTAGTCAAGTCAGGTCTCGTTGATCAAAATACAAGTCCGTCTTATATACGAACATCAGCGGATTGCTATCGAAGCGCAACACAAAAGGCAGCTTTTTCATCGACGCCTTACGGCGCCCACAGGAAAAAGGATTTTGTCAAGGCGACACTATGTAACTAAATCTGTTCACTTCTGTAGTACTATGAATAATGAACGCTCCATTGGAACGAAAAAGACATACGGATTGATGGAGAAATCCCATCGAGCCTTCGTTTTGCGAATGACATCGATTTCTTTTCAAGAAGTATAAGTGAAGCAAAGGCGATGTCCATTGAACTACGAAGTAGGATAAAAGATTTTACTACGCATAAATAGGACGAACACAGTTCATGAAGAATACATGATGTTAAAGTGACCAAACCGATTTGAATGGTTTTATGATTGAGACCACGTCTTACGTGTGTGTACCTTGATCATTCAATGAACATGGAGAACAACAAAGGTTGAACTGAACTGAAGAAGGAGAGCAGCATGGGTCACATTCGGGTCTGTTAAGAAGATTGTGCGACCAAACAGCGGATCCCAAGCTCCGTGCTCACCTTTTCGATTCGGCAGTCCTCTCAACGCTCAAGCTATGCATGGAGCGGAGACGTGGGCTGGTACTACAACCACTCAAGATATATGCGCTGCACCATCTACAGGGCGCTCAAACGTCTAAAATGCATTCGGTCACAATTTCTAGCCGGGTTGCTCAGCTCAGGTCTTCGAAAAAACTCGCCATCGCGATCCAGAAATATACATATCGACAGCGAAGCACAGAAGGGCCGGTCATTCAATAAGAAGAACAGATGACGGATGAACGAAAAAACTGTGGAATGGACTCCAAGAGAAGCAGACGCTCTTTTGGAAGACCATTCAGGAGATGGGCGAACGTGTCTGTGGCACTTACTTGGACTTACTAGAATGGTCCGTCTTCAAGTTCTTCTTACGATTGTTGTCCATGGTGGTAGTTTGGTTCGAATATGGCTGGCGCGATATTCATACCGTGATCAGTAAAATAGCGACAGCTGCGAGTACATTGATTCTTACTACAAACATGTGCCCCCAACGTGCAGATGGTCGTCTTTGGGGGCAAGTATATTCACATGGAGTCCACTCTACAGTTCGTTTCGTCCATCTGTCATCTGATTTCCTTAATATATGACCGGCCCATTTGTGTTTTGATATCGATATAAATTCTTCTGGACCACAAATATGAGATAGGTTTCGAAGAACTGAGGTGGTGCAAGCCGGCTAAATGTTGTAGTGCCGACTGATTTTCAGAAGACATCGTTCATGCTCTCTGTGAGTCGTCACCGTAGTCTTGACGTAGTCGAAGTATCATTTCACGTCTCTGCTGCACAGCAGAGTGAGGAAGAACTGCTGAATCCAAAAGTCGGGCGTGAAGTGTAGGGTTTGCTATCTGGTCGATGGCTTCTTTGAGAGTTTCAATGCGACCTATTGTGCTCTCCTTGTTCTGTCTAATTCATCTTTCATATTGTTCTCCGTATTCATCGAACATGCAAAGTTCACCTACGAGGTGTTCTGCATAGTCAGTGAGCCATCAGTTAACCTGCGACGTGTACCTGCTCAGGTACACAATTGTTTGAAGGTCTTCCTCGTTACAGGAAAGTTTTTCTTAGACATCTCGTAATCATTCGAAAACTCAAATCTCTGCGATTTCAAAAACCTGTTAAGCTTCAGAAAAAAATCTTTTTATTACGTTGTAACATCGAAATATAATTATTTTTTACACTGAATTTTCTTCATTTGCCCAGATGGGGCCGCTATATCATGCTTAACAAAAGTTTTTAATGCTCATTAGATGGCCCAAATCTCGAGGATTGTGATGGCGAAATGGTTTTTTTTTCTTTGAAGGTTGCCCACATAGCGCCGTAAAAGTGAAAAGAAGTCCATGTTTCACGCCTAAAACGCTGCCCCGCCGCCTAGACGTCGTAGGTGGTTTATTGGTAACTATAGATGAAATTTATACGTCAGTGGTATCTTATCGCTGCAGGAAGAATGGAATATCATAAGCGGATTTCCTATAAAGGTTTATTGATAAAATGAGTGACTACTTCTCATAAAGTCCTTCATTGTGCAGTGGTAATACCATATCTTCGGAGAAAAAATCGAATTTTTCATCCCTTAATTATGCATTTCTATGGCTTGTCTTGCAAGAACGTAGCTTGAGAGCACATCTCTTACAACTAAACACCTCTGATAGAGGTTCTCTAGCAGTGTTTTTATCTTGTGAATTCTGTCTTGTCCTCCCACCTTGCATTGTTGGCGAAATGCAAGTGCCTCATAAGCTTGGTAAATCTGTCCCTTGAAACCTGGCCCTAAATAAGGGTTATTGAAAGCTGGATGAGTGCTCCAGTAAGCTTTTATACTCTTATAATCTTTTATACGTGGGAACTTCGCGGTGTTCATCTGCATACATAGAGCTAAGAATCGCTTCATTTTCTCAATGTTCGTGTTTTCCCAGCGAAGGTCCATCTGCTCGTCGTAGATATATCTGTTGCACAATCAGCTGCCAATCACCTCGCATGAACAGCTCGTAGAAGTCGATCGGTTCTCAGCATTTGAGCACGGCGTCGCCTTGGACACCTGTCGAGCTTTCATCAAATGGCAGCAAAGCGGCTGTTCGCACATCCGTGGTCCATTCACTTTCTACAGGAGCAGTGTTCAAATTTGCTCGCTGTGCATCGTCCGGGCTGTCGATCAAACCACCATCCTCAGCGCCACCATTTGGGGTGCTCAAGTTCCTTTCCATGATCGCATTTGATTCATTACCAGTGTCCTTATCGACGCTTATTGCCAAGCTAACTAACATGGTTTGCCAGTCGTCATCTCCAGACGACATGGTACTAGTTTCCCAGCCTTCTTGTCCGGACGACATAACGGCGCTAAAAGACAAACCCTCAAAAAATTGCAAACAGCATTCAAAGTTGTATTGTAAGGCAACAATAAACTTACATTGAAAGAAGGCCAAAGTTGGAACACTAATTTTGAAAAAGCTAACGACTGTAACAGTGAGGTAGTGAAACTGCTGGCGATCAATGAGACCGAATAAATTGTGTGCACCTTCGCATCTAAGACCTGTCCATAATTTGATCTCCTTTTTCCCATGTGTTTGATTTAGAAATCTGGTAGAAGACTTGACGAGGTCAGTATGTTTGCAAATATAATGGTTTGTTGATGTTCAAATGCTCTAGAAATATTTGTTACACCATAATTTCCCATACAGCACATAGCGCCAGCAAATTCACCACCTTATGCAGAAAGTTGGTGCCTTGTATATAGAGTCATAACAACTTTTCACAATAATGTAGACAGAGCATTTCCAAAACCTGGTCTGCAGCCATTATCAATAGCTTTACAAGGCCTATACTTCTGAACAATACAGAATTGCATTATAGAAGGTGCATTTGCTACATCCATCTTTTACATTATCATTGGCCAATGTTGCAAAAGTGAATCCAACATATTATTGAGCTTGATGCAATTGCCTATCCAACGATTTCCTCAAAAATTAGGCTTCGCTCGCTTAGGAGAGTAGATATGTGCATCTAAACTGTGAATAGAAATTGGCATGCTGATACAATGAATAAACGGGAAATATGTACTACTTACTGGTACTCCTAGAACCCGATTGTCCTTCCTCTCTTAGAATTCTTCGACTATCCATAAGTAATCAGTCTTCACGTACGTCAACTTGAATAATCGAAGATAAACGAATGACTGATATTAACTTTGTTATAGTGAGAGTTATCGATGAACTAGTATCGAATAGAGCTTGCATTAACATTTTTGTTGTAGAATACGCATTGTTCTCAATTTTTATTCACTATGATGGCTCTTGGGTCTTGCATAAAACTATGACGGGTAAAAAACTAGGGTTTTTTATTGTAGTATCCTTCATACAATTCAGTACAATTGATTAATTGTCAAATTCAGCATAATTCCGTGATAAACCAACGTTTTTTACTAAACAAGACGCATATATCTGAACCAAAATTATATGAGCAAGAAGAGAAAATCTTTTTCAATCAAAGTAGTATTAGAATTCCAAAAATGTTCGCAAAACGGCTAAAAAGATCTTAATCAAATAGCGCAAATCGCATATTTTGCTCTGCGCGCATGGATTTCTATAGCCGTCCCTTAGGAGTTGAACTTGCTCACCTTCCATATATTTTCATGAACTGTGTCTTCGATCTGTTTATACGTAACCCGGTTTTTATCCCGCTTCGTTAATTTAATGGTTAGGTAGCTTTGAAATACTCATGCAAATATTTGATAATTCAGAGGGAAATCTCTCCGTGGTTTGAATCGAACGGTTATCACTGTTCAAGTGAAATTAATAGCGAAAATGTCTGCCGGTTCTTCAGAACTGTGTCTTGAAAGTGCATGTGCAATGTGAAAAATCTATGCTACGAATACCTAGCACTATTCGTTTCATTTTCCAACACAGTGATGCATAATCTCTTATTTGAAGTTGTAGGTGCGCATCATCACGTCATTGGAAGGCAGTCATGCGTGTGGTTCCGGCAGTTTTAGCAAGAGTAGGAAGAAGCACTCAAGGAGCTCAGCGGCTCGTCATACCCTTGGAGTGGATGTGCAGTGGTTGAAGCGGATCGTTACTAAGAAAGAGAGCCCTGAAGCAGCGCAATCCACGGTAACGCAAATGAGCGATGGGAGGCAAGCGAATCTGTTCATTTTGTCCTAAACTGTTTCTGTTGAACGCAACGCACTCAGTTACTGCTAGAACGATGGTTCTCTATTACGACGTTTTCGTCTGCCCCCTCCCCCCTCCTCCTCCCCTTCCTCCTTTCCCCCAATTTTTTGATAGAAAATAACCTTTATTCTAAATACATATCCAGATTTTAGTACATAATTATTTTTCTTCCCTAGCAGGTGTTAATCATTCACTCAAAAAAGGATGGGGAGCGCCTTTCACAGTAACTTTATCTCATGGTTGGGCGAGCCTAGCGAGCTGTACCATCAGAGGTTACCATTTCATTGCATTTTTCACATTCATGTTTCTATATAAACTTTTTCGGAACTTCTATGTTACACGGCGGCAAATTTATAAACCTATCTCATTTGCTGGACAGGAACTTTCTATAGAAGTGTTAGTAACCATTCTAATGTCTAAATGTATCGTTGCCGGTTTTTCAAACAACCTTTTATAACACTGTAAAGCTCAGGATAAAGTTATGTTCTACACTCGCTTTTCGCCTTGTATCACGCGTATAATATGCTGGAAGCGTGAAAGGCATATCAGCTTGTAGAGAACTTTCGTAGTATCAGAATCATACTTTTATTTGAAGTTTCTATCGGTGCGGTGAAAAAATCCTCAGCTGAATAACAATATGTCAAACGCTTTTGATAGCCCCGCCCCTTCCCCGCTCCTTGAATTAGCCGGTGAACAAAGTCGTCGAAAATATAAAGTTCGATCAATTTTTCGTGCTAAAACGGTATTTCCAGAAAATAAGCACAATGTTAAAATCACTAGAACTTACGACATCGAATGATTACTAATAGCCTAATAAAGAGCTCTGTCCGTCGAGGTTTGTCACAAATCTTTTATCTCTCCTACAACGCTATCAAAAGGGATTTTCCAAAAACATGCGCATTTTTGAGTCCTTCGAAACTTGTGCTGGCGAAATAAGAAAAAAAATACGTGGTGTGCGAAAATGATTTTATTTTGAATTTTACAGCGCTATAAGATGTTGTGTTAAAAAATCGACCACGTAGGGTTTTAGCAAGAGATTCAAGCTTTCCAATGATTATTGACACTCCTATCAAAAGTTCCTGTTCAGCGAATGAGATCGGTCTATAAATTTGTCGCCGTCTAACATATGAGTACCTTTTTACATATTTCTCATGCGAACTAGGTCCAGTCCGCTGCTTGGGCACACCACAAAGATGATTGGAGAATTTACTAGTATCCACTGACATCCTAATCTCTCACACGTGAAATTAGCGGTGAGAGATTAATCAGGACTTGAAACACCGTTTGGACGTGCTGAAATGATTGAGAAAATATGAAATGTTAAGGAAGGGATTGTTACGTCACAATCAATGCTTCATTTGCTTCTGTTCGGGTTGCGCGATAATACGCTTAAGGACAGATGATACAAATATTTGAATATGGCGAATTTAGTCGTCGCAATACAAACGCGTGATTCTTTGTCATATACTACACTTATCTCGTGGCTTGTATTAATCAAATATTCAGGTTACCTTTGTGGGCTCAAAATGTAGCATGCTTTGATTATTTGTTGCAAAACCGAAAAAAACGACATCATAATCAGCGCCCATTACGAAGAATTCAAAATTACTAGGTTTAGAGAAAAGTTTCTCAACACCCGCGAAAATTCGGATTTTATGTCTGTTTTACACAGTACCGGTTATTGTAGTTCGTGAGAATATTTCAGGAATATTTCCCTAAGAATTTCCTCGACAGCTGGACGGAGTATACGATGCGTTGCAGGAAAAGTGCTCGACATTGAGTTGTCGAAAGCGTCCATTACCAATTTTCATACCACAAGGAAGATTACGGAAAAGTTTGATGACTTAGAGGGAGTCGAAGTCTTGTCCCACTCAGCCCACAATCCAGATGCTGCGCCGTCCGATTATGGTCAGATTTCCGCTCAGTGGAATAGTTTCTGCGTAGACGCCGATTCGAGACATTTGTTTAAGTGGAAGAGGCATGGCAGGAGATTATTTATTCAAAACCCAAGGGATGGCGATTCGAACAGATCGGGAAGCTTGCGGATCGTTGGCAGAAGATCGTGGATAATGATGGTCTTTATTTTGAACAATAATTACTGTTGTATTTTATTGAACTTATGAATAAACTTTGCATCTTTAACGAGTGTTGGGGAGCTTCCTCTTGAACCTATTAATTTTAAAAGGGACTTTGTTATGTTGACACATACCCTTGTCGGTCGTCAGGTAGTCCATACCAAGTTTCTGTATTATATAGACAAGCATCGCGATTAGTGTAGATTCAACCCATGAAATTTGCAAAATTTTCTAGACATCAGTTCACAAGCCCTTCATCACATTTATTGTGCGAAGCACAGCTTTCTGTGCATTTGTTAACTATTTTGGCATTCATCCCTCGCAAGTTCTCTGCATGCCTGGCGTGTTGTTTCTCTTTGTGCCCAAGGATTCCATCTTATCTATACCCACTGACGAAGAGTGATGTGCAAAGCTTTCGCGTCAGGCGGGACTAGAACCCGCACCTCACTCTTTCCGGGAGCGCGTGCTCTATCCGTTGCACTACTAACGCCCATTTTGCACACAACTCTTTCTGCGCTACAACGCATTCCATCTTATTCAAAAATCTTTTAGAATGCTGATCGATTCAGTTTGCTTTGCAGTCTTGGAGATAACCGGGCTAGGGCGTTCCCACGACATAGCAAAGGAACTTTGGGAGGTTGACGAACCAACAGCTTACTGCTTGCTAGGTTGTATCACTAACCACTCCTCAACTCCTCCCATTCCTCCGTCATACCTCTTCAAAAAAAAGTTGCAAATTTTCTTGAATAGATTTCGTTTCGTGTGATAATAAAAAAATGGAGGATACGATATGGATTAGATGGGGTTGTCACGAACACCAGAATGAAATGAATTCTTTTTGAATACAATATATCAACGAGCTTATGACTTTTGTCCTATTGTTATTTTCTATTTTGACTTGATTTTATGACTTTACAAATCAACTTTTATGGTCTACTGTCTCTGACGTTGAACTGTTGTGTCAGAATCC
The DNA here is from genome assembly GCA_019055375.1 of Parelaphostrongylus tenuis. NCBI lineage: Eukaryota > Metazoa > Nematoda > Chromadorea > Rhabditida > Metastrongylidae > Parelaphostrongylus > Parelaphostrongylus tenuis. The sequence goes on from JAHQIW010007240.1 coordinate 91,728, forward strand.
ACGACATTTATCAAAATTTGAAGTGGCGTCATTTTAGTGCCTTCTGAGACTGTTAATATCCTATAGTGTTCAATCTACGAAGAATATTGTGCCCCACCCAATTATCTGTTTATCCACAAAGTTATTTCTATTACCAGATGTTTTGCGTTATAACGCGTTCATCTGCTATTATTGTATTTCCTCAATCTCTACACCTTTCGATTTTTTCAGTTGTCAGACTGCGATGGTGGCTGCAATCACTAGTACAGAAAAGGTTCCGCTACGCCAACGTCTTCGAATACTATTTGGGTCAAATCGCAACCTTCATACTCATCATATAGATCCTCATGTCTCGAGCCCTACAGCAGATAAACCCGTTAGACCACAATGGCTAGCGTTGCGTAGCAGCAGAAGAAATGTAATTGGAATTTGAAGCCACTGCTATTTTTCATCTCAGAAATTACTGGGTTATTAGCCTTCGTTAAAGGTAAATGTTGTCTATGCTAATAGTAAAATTCTAGGCTTCGCTAATTTGCTCTTTGTACCACACAAATATTTGGTGCGTCACTAATATCTGTGAGACAAGGTCTAAATGAGATCGCATTCCTTTGCTGATTGTTCGAAATTGCTCCAGGCAGAAGACCTCATCCAATCATTTGCAGCAAAGATTGATTATCATTCAGTTTTTGACAATCTCAAACAGCAAAGGACAGTCTTGCTTTTCATTACACCTTTATCATTCATTATCTTTGTATGACTAGAAAGTTTTGATGCCAAAAATCAAAACGAATTGAATAATGAATTTTCTTCCTTGTACTACTAACGTGGTTCCGTCGACCATTCCAAGTTTCTAGGTTAATATGTAACACTTTCAGTAAAGTCTTTCCTATCAGTTATGCGCGGCATGTTTAATTTTCATAATATATTTTTTCTGTTCTCAATAGATGCCCATTGTTTGCTTTATTTTTTTTTCGTACACATGTTTACCATCTGTTGCAGTAACAAATACTGTAGTACGTGTGCTTTCCAGTGTTTTTATCTCTAATCTCTGCCTATTTTTGATCCCATTTATTATGTTTCCAGCTCTGAGTTGATATGGACAGTATTTCGTTGTATAATCAGGGATATATTCCTCAAAAATTCAAAACTTTTGAAGTAGTCTTCCTGTTTCTCATGCGCATTTGAGTTCATTCAAAATGTGTTGTAACGTAGTATATACTTAGACACCTGCTTTCTACCTTTTTTGACCGTACATATGTCCTAGTTCTCATACAATGTATAGTTACACTCTTTTACTCCTACTTACGCATGTCTATTAACCCATCTGGCGTTGAAGTGCAATTCGACACAGTCCGTTGTAATTGATTCTCAGAACAAGTATTGATTTTCTCTGTATTATATGTCTAAAAAATGATTTATTTAACAGCATGTGAAAAATGTCATGACTGTGTATATCGAATACATCATGAATTCGTTGTTGCACACGCAGCATGAATAGGTACATCACTACATTCTAATTCGTTTATGAATTCATCTTAGCACATTCAAGAATGAAACGATAGTTTGATGAGACAGATACGTAGATCTCTACGATATGGAAAGTCTCGGACCTCAAGATTTCATTGAAGCTGAGAGCCCCGAGCTCCAAATGATTGGTCGAAATATGTTTGGTAAGTGCTCGTGTGGCGCATGGGTCAAAGGTGCTCTGCGACATCACATAGTCGGTCGATGGTTCGACCGCGTGCTCGAGGCTCGTTGAGCCTTTCATCCCTTTAGAAAGGAGGAGGGAGGTGATTTGGTGCTATACTCTTCTGGGAGGAAGGCAGCGCACTGACTTTGATACATTGGTAAACCATTGCGAGTCATTGTCAAAGGCCGAGATATATACTTAATCACTCTAAAACGATCCTAAACGGGAGTGAAGGCTTGGCGCATTTATCAGGGATTCAACAAAGGTTAGAGCTTTATCCTTCATTTATTATGGCACTAGTAATCATAGAAGCAGAAAAGTGAAGGACGTTCTTGCAAGATCGATTATTCAGAATATTTCGCAATTTGACCATTTACTGGATGAGAAATTGGATTCCCTAATTCTGCTTGCGTGAAAGTAAGTGGTGTACATTCCAAAGACCGACCATCTCTCACTTCGACATTGTTTGATAGCTCACAGTTTGGCTCCTGATGAGCCAAAGAATGAGGTCGTTATGATAAAATTTATTTGAACAGCTGGTGTTCGAGCGCATTTCGCTTTCTTCACAGTCAGGAGAGATCAGGTTGTTAATCCCAGTCATCCAAACATCTCCATTATTCTAACAGAAAAAATGCCAAACCTAGGTTTTGACAGCGTTGTGATCAAAACGACTTTTCCAAACGATCACCCGCATTCAAAGAGTCTTCCACTAATTTGTTTAAGTCGAGCCTAACCGTGCAGAGTTTACATGGATGCCAATGCACCTTACAAAAAATTTTTTGTACACTGTGTCAGATCACGAGTGGTAACAAGACATTCGTTCCTGCGGTTCGAACTGGATTCATACAATCTATTCAGAGTGCTTAGAGAGTATCATGCGCCGAGATTTTATATCTCTATGCGACTAAGGTGAATCCTACTTCAAAATCTTTACCGTTATCTGTCTGTGTTCACTGAGCACCTATTTGAATACTTGGTTTAGCTTTAGGTTCATCGACTGTGAGCTCCTTTGGAAGTGGAATAAATTTTCTCAGGATTAGTAAGGTGAATCGAAACGCGAGTGTTGTATTGTGAGAGGTTAGAGGGTCCACGAACATGCCAACCAAGTTCTTCATTTCTACGGTGTCCCACAAAACTTCTTTGCGAGAGCAAGCGCACTTATATGACACATTTATAGGCAATCGTAAGTCATTGTGTAAATCAAATATCAAATTATGAAACAAATATGAATTAAATGGTCTCCATGTTTATTACATGTAAAGTCAAATGCATGCGGTGCTTCCCAAGGATGACTCCGAACGATTCATTTATTATTTACACAGTGATTTCGATTCGTAATCCAGACGCGATATTAATTGTTCGTTTTATTTGTGAAATTGAATAGGCGCTAAGTAACTCGTACAACGTGCGCCGTCTTTTTACCTCATTCCACATAGCTCAGCTGTCGTCTAAAACGCGGCCGGTTACACTGTGCCTTCTCGATGTCAAGCAACGTCCAACATAGTGGCTGATGCTTCATCATTGATTTTATAATCACTTCATAACCATTCATTATATTTTCGTCTACAAAGCAAAATCACAGCTCGAGCAAACATCTTATCGCTTTTTATAAATTTAGATACAATTTATGTACGAAAGATAGGGCATTAATTTGATTTTCTCCATCAGCATAATAAGCATTTTCCAAGACTACTACATTTTCAAAGCCGACTGTCATCTGATTTGACATTATTAGTCAATATATATCTAGATTACGCTGAAGCGAGGCTGTTATTAAAGTTCATTCCTCCAAAATCTCGCCACCCTTCGCCTGCTTCAAAGCTGATCCAAGTCAAATGTCCACAACCGGTCGTTTTCCACGATATGGATCATTGTAATGGCAACGAATTTAATCCTCTTAGTGAACTCATGTAATCATCTGTGTAACACTTAATTATCCCAAATTATATCCTCACTTATCTATTGTGATCGCTGATGAAGCTATTACGAACTATTCTCCTCCATTGAAATCACATTCTTCAGCAGCGCATAATGACACAAATGTGCCCATGTCCATGCTGATAAATATTGATAAATAACAGAATCCATTTATCAATCTAGGAGCACTAGTCCAATTAAATATCTTCGCTCACTTACATGGAGAACTTACCTGGAGTGAGCTGTCGTTATAAGACTACACTGCCAAATGAGCATGGTTTGCTCTAGCGGTCTTCGCGGATTCTCGAATGGATTCGACTCGTTTATGAAAGTGAATATGCATAGCGTTCCTATGACCATGTGCTGCTCAAAAACGTGCGTTTTAAAGATGAGAATAGGTCATTAGAGCTCTATCAACGATCACAATGAATGAATGTGTAAAGTTTCATCTAGGAGGTGTAGCAGGATAAGACGATATCACACCATTGGACAGTCATATGAATATCTCAGGACAATCGACATTTCATTAGTTCGCTTATGGACATTACACAGCTACATTATAGAAGGTTCGATTCACCTTACGTAGACCCACATCGCATAGACGTCTAGCCATGAACAGCTGACTTCAATCGGCGCCGCTGTGAAAAAAGGCAAAGGCGCCTAAACGTTAGCCGAACAACACTTCAGTAACGTCTCGTTAACTCAATAATTCAAGCTTTCACCAAAAACATTGTCGCTGGGTAAAGGATTCCAAATAATTGAAAACCGCTGCAGAGTTTTGTTTTTTCAATAAACAAAATCAAGAATAACGAAAAAAATACGATTGTTCATGCTATCCATTTGTTCTTTTCTTTTTACGTTCTTAATCTTGTGCCTATAACATACATTACGCTATGTATTCCGTGAATCACAAGATTTCTTTTAATTTCCTCAGGTTCTTCATGTATGAAGGTTTTCTTATTCGCACGTCGCTTAGCACTTAAGAATTTTGTGCTGAATGTCGTTAAATGCTAATTGATTCAAATCTTGAAATTGTGAAGCAATCCTGCTGAGTCGTTCTCAGGTCCGCGACATAATCAATCTCCACTCTTGGTGGATTGGAGAATGCTTTTCAATAAAGTATACATAGATTATTGTATCGCTAAGAGACAGAGAGCTTGATTGGCTCGCGATGCGTGCGATCCAGCAGCCTCGCATATATTATTGCAATTTTTAATGTTATGTATATCAACCCTTTCGGCACCGCGTGTACCACTCATGGTGCACCCGAACTTTCGTAATTTTCTCATCAACTACAGATTTCTCATTAGACTTCAAATGACTATTTGATACTGGAAAAATTGCGATTCTGATGATATTTTGGCTTTTGGAAATGTTTTTTTCAGTGAGCTGTAGCAACGTAGAGAAAATTGCTTATTCTCTTCGAAGTGTACAGTGTGATTTGCACTCGTGTTCACATGGTGTTTTCACAGAGCAAAGGTTTTCTCACCAAAGTTTCAGTAATCATTCGATAGCTTGAGAATTGGCGATTCCAAGTATAAACTTTGTTTTTTTAAGTGATTAGAAAGTTCAGGTTTTTTAGGCGCTGTAAAAACGATGAACAAAGCTGTGTTTCACTTCCGAAGCGATTCGCGTGCTTCGCTATCGTGTATGCCTGGCCTTTCAGCAGAATTTTGATAATAGTTCGATAAGTTGGAAAGTGCAGATTTTATAATTTAATATGGCTTTTTTTGAACTGATTTTTGTGCACTGAAACAAGAGAATTAAGAGTACATTTTGCACTCTGAGGTAACATCTAGTCTCTTGAACTTCGCAGTGGGTGTTTTGGTGACTGTATAGTGAGATTCGCACTCTAGCGACTTTTTTATGGTCAAAAGGAATGATATGTTATCAAAGGCCCTTTAAAGAAGTCTTTTTTATTAGATAGAAAGTCCACGTGTTTCGAAAATTCCCACTTTTCAAATCCCTTGGTAACATCAAAGGGAAAATAACGCATCCTCATTTCTTACTTTTTATTTTTTTACGATATGCAATAAGGTTAAACTAAGACGGATTTTCCCTATTCGTGACTTTTCCAGAAGCTTATGTGGTGTGACTTCTAGCACGCAGTGGAATAAGCTCTCATAAAACTCACAATCTTCAATTTGTTGAGCACTTTTCGGAGAAACGGAGACTTTTCGTTTCGCGCGCTTGGGAGTTGTGCCTGCATCCGCGTGTGGGATCGTGTTATACGTGTATCGTCCTACACTGCACAGTTTGAATAGTTTCGCCCCACATTTGTACCTCTTGTTGGGAAGGTATTGTCGAAAAAACGATTCTTCCCCTAAAGGATAACAGTGATTCGTTGATGTTTACATTCTTTCCAGGTCTATATGCAATTTGGCAATTCTTATTGACAAATTCTAGGAGCTTTGTGATTTTGTGTAGTCTGTCCTTTCCATCCCACTTGGAATTGTCGGCAAAATGGAAATTCCTTGGAATTTTCAGAAATCTTAGGCTTGAAATCTATTACCAAGAAGGGGTCCTCAAAAGACGGATGACTGCTCCAATAATTTTTCAGGCGTGGTAGCTTCACAACACTCAATTGCATACACAAAGCTATGAATGTCCTCATTTCTTTCATAGTGGTATCCTCCCAATCGGCGTTCTTCTGCATAGATATTTGTCTGCTCTGCAATCAACTCTCAAAGATCGGTCATGAGCAGTTCGTAGAATTCAGCTGGTTGCCGGCACCCGTTAACAATACTATGTTGGACACCTGCCGCTGGATCATCAAAGGGCAGGACGATGGGTGGCTGCGCATTGCTAGTTCAATCACCAACTACAATGTGAACATTCCATGAGAGCTCTTTGTGCATCGTCGGTTTCGTCAGATTTCAGGTTTCACTGATGTAAAAGAGCTCTTATTCAAAGTATTCATTTAGGCATAGCTTCTCACACAGTATCAGCAACTAGCGGCTTTACAATACCCTCTATAAAACACAACATCAACAATAGCAGCTTTAGAAAATTCTTTTTACATACGGATCCAATTTCTCACAGTAACCTGGAAAATAGACTAGTTATACGCGGTACAATTACATTACCCAGAATATGCAATGGCTAGTATAGCTCATAGCTAATGTGACTTCATCATATTTTGTGAACATGATACAGCAGCCAGTCTAGCGCATTGTTGAAGTATTATGCTCCGATTGTCAGGAAAGAATGGATCTCAGACTATAAATAAAACTTGGATTTGCTGAAACAATGACAAAATGGGTAGCCTGCTATACTTACTAGTTCTTCTGAATACGAGTGACCTTTCTTGCACAGAAATCTTCTGTAATCCAAAAGTTTCCATCTTTCTCGTGTGCATCATTACATAAATTATTAGAAATGAACAAATACCTGCTTTGAAAACTTGGTTATGTTAAGAATTATAGATGAGCTGGCACCGCATGCATTGTGCAACAGCTCCTTTTGACGTACTGTTCATTGTTTCCCAGTTTTTCAGTCACTATATAAACTCTCAAGTGTTGTTCATATCAGATATATCAAAACTAATCGATTTATACCATTCAATTCTTTGTACTACTTATTACATTGACGGAATGCCAGCATCACTGTGAATTCGTAGTAAAGGAGAGGTTTTCTTTTCAAACATAGACATTACATTTGCACTAAAGGTATAAGAGTGTGTAGAGAAAATCTTAAAATGTCAAAGTATTACAAGAAATCCCAAACTTTTATCCAGAACGATAAAAAACCTAATCACTTGCCAAAAATTGGCGATTTGCACTGCGTGTATTTATTACAAGTGGTGGTCGCGAAAGGGTTAAGTGAAGACAAGGGTGGAGAATTGGTATCCACACTCCAATTACTTCTTTGTACACATCATAATTTGTAAAATAAGCAAAGTATAAAGGATAAAGCTCTTGGCGTTGATTGATCCCAGACGGATGCGCCATGCGTTCGTCTTCAATTTTTAACTTCGCTGAGGTGATTGAATGTATGTCTGGCCTTTACAATAACTAGCGGTGGCTTCCCGCTGGACCAAGTCAGTGCTGCTTATCCTCCCAGACGTCTGAGACCAGCCTGGTACCAATCCACCGACCCCGGAGGACTGGATAGCTTGGTGAGCCATGAGCGCGCGATCGAATCATTGACCTCGTTTGCGATGCAGAGCATTTTTAACCACTGCGCCACATGCGCTCAATTTGTGTTGCCATTATAAAGGTCAGATATGCATTCAATCACCTCAGTTTGTAAAATACAGCCAAAAAATGCTGAGATTCGAGCAAAACGTGAAACTTGATCTATGAGTCGTTGGCTCGAACCACGACGAACCGTTGTGGCGCAGCACACGTCCACACCACACCATCAAAACACTCGCTGTTCCTCTTTATCAGTCACGTTTAAACCATAGTAGTTACCACCAGCGATCACTCGGTCAAAAGGTCGAGTTTACAATTGTGATTTGGACCTTACCTTCAGCCTTACCGGTTTCAAAGCCGATTCGTGCGTCTCACATCAACCCTGTTAACGGGCTACTAGTGATAGTAACCGACAGGATTAGAAAAATGACTAAGACCGAGTGAGGCCTTGGAGGTGTAGTCTGAACGCGTAATATCCTGAAAAAGTTCACTTCGGTTCAAGTTCATATCACATGCATCAAATTTTATTTTTTTTCGTAAATCAGCTTTTCAGTTGATCACACTCTTTATGAATTGAAAGTAAAGCAGCAACTAAAAGTTAAAATTCCTCACACTGGTCGTGTAGCTTGGACATTTTTCGTCATATTCAAAAGTTGTTTGAGATGTCAGAGGTCTATTGAACGAGAGAAATATCCCAATTCCTCATTATTCCTTTTGAATTCATATCTTTAATCTATATTTGTCTCAATAGTTCGCTCTTGAGTGTTTTTCTGTAAATAGAACACAGAATAAAGATTGTCTATTTGGAACGAAAAATATCACTGAAAACAAGAGCTTTTAGCTTTCTTCCTCTCCATTCCGTAACCATTACCAATTTGAGAAATGAAACAGAATATGGAATGAAGTAAGGAGAGAACAGATGAGATTGATATTATAAATCAAATACTTTACTTAACCCATTTATCCATGTGTTTATGGATTAATATAAACTTAGAAATGGCAATATCCACCCATACGAAAAATCCTATAGAGAATAACGTTGTGACATCAAAGAGCCTATAGCAAATTTTATGTTCTTATGGGGCTTCTTTTCATCTTAATCTCATTGTTTGAAGTGAGTCAACTTGTGCAGGTGATATAATCAGTGATTAAATTAGTGCAAATGATATAATTAAGACTTAAGTGAATTCATCCAAGTTTGTTCAGTACTTCTTCCTTCACAACAAGCTCTAGAAATTAATACATGCGTTAATGAAGTTCTAAAATTGACTTTTACCATCCAAATTTGTGGGTTACCTAGAAAATAACCTCAATTTTGTCTTCATTACATGGAATTTCTTTGAACACGGAACTTTTTTTTCGCATTTGGATCGTATATTTTGCGTCGAATTTTTCTTTGTCTTTCTTATAGCTTTTACAGTAGAAAAAAAGCTGTGCAAATGGAGCAAATAACAAGGAAATCGGCGAATAATAAATCCATGAAGTCAACTTTTCATAAACATGAGATAACTCCCATGCATATCATGGGAATATTAAAGTTTCTTATATGAGATTTTCCCACTTAGAGTCTTGATATTGTTCGTCTTTATTTTTACTTGTTACTATCCTCCGCCATGTCTAGCGATAGAAAGTTCGTGTTTTTTGCTTCACTATTGGAGAAAGGGTCTTTCACAGAGAACTGCAGTCGATGAAATCAACGCAGTTGAAGAGGAAGGCACAAGAAGCAACTCTGTTGTTAACGGTGGTTTCAAAGCTTCTCAATGCCCGAGATCTTGACCTCAAAGGCAAGCCTCGTTCAAGACGTTCGATTTGAATCGTTCGATGAAGTTGAAAAAGCATGTCCATAGTAGTTCTTGAATCAAAGTCGAAGTAATGGTACTTCCAAGAGATCCGAAACTTGGCGAACCGATGGCGGAAAGTCGTAGCAAACGATGGCCTTTATTTTGAATAGTTAATATTGTTTTTGTCTAGAATTCATGCATAAATTTCCAATCTTTTACAAGTTCCCCACAACTTCCTTCCCAATTCAATATGAAAGATGAATTTTTCTAAAAATCCGGTCAGTGTCGTGGTGTTAGCTTGGATTCAAAAGATTGATGATGAAGATCAGAATGGTTCAAACTAACTACTTGCCGGAGATAACGACTCTCTAAACACCTTCTAGTTTCAGTGAAACAGTCCACCATTTGATGGAGTCATGAGATATTAAATGAAAATAAAAACAATGAGTTGAAGCGCATGTGTGGAATGCGTATATTGTCATGCGCAAGTAGTAGATTTACAAAAAATAAAAATAAAAAATATGTGAAACACTATTTCGGTACTTGAAGTAGAACCGTAAAGTTAGAAAAACTCGTTTATTATGCTTTTTTCTGAATAACTGTTACAGAATACTCTATTTTCCTGTGATATCCTTCTAAACATATGCTCAAAATGATAGCCAGTGGCATTTCTCTGCTCTCTAAAAAAATGAAATGCCAAAACGCATGCGCTAACGGAATTAAGTTAAATATGATTACGATATGTCTTGTTTCAATCAGACATTACTGTCGCGATTGTTTCCACAGTGTTGCAGAAACGGGTATAACGATAAAGCATTGTTGAGCAGTAGACAAATAAGTAAGAAACTAATATTTCTGAGTTATATTTTTAGGAATCGAATGATTTGATGTCACTTCACAACTAACACTTTGACCCCTAACATACCGTGCAATCACAGCGTCGCAATTAAATCAGTGTTGATTTAGTAATCGGTAGTCACTAAGTAGTGTGACAACAAGTTTGAGATTTCGGTCTAATTTGGCTTGCAAGCCACAAAAGGGCTTAAAAACATCTCAAGAAGCCTAAAAATGGTCAAGAAGAGCAAAGAACTGTACCCATGTGCACATAGTGTGCCTGCGATAGGATATAAGTTGAATATTTATGCTTTTTAATCTCTTTCCAAGGCAAAAAAAAAAAAACGAAAGAGAGCACTGCAAATATGGCCGAGAGATATCGCAGTATTCCACTTCATTCAAAGCTGTCCAAGAAATATTACTTATAGCAGCAGAAGTTTTTCCAAAATTTGATATGTTCATGCTGAATCTTTCTCTAGGATGGAGGGGTTGATAGCGCAGTTGATAGTGATGCACGTAATTAGAAAGAAGTTTGGTGTCCAACGCTCTCTCGCAAGTCCAATGGAGACATTTGAGCTCGCCTAACCCAAGATGGCACGGAAAATCGTCTCGGCCAGCATTTTATGAAGTTGGTAAGGAAACTAAATCTTCAATCAACAGCCGAAGTAATATGCGAAATATTTGAAGGAATTTCGGAAGATGAACGCGAGGGAATACCTCGAGTGTAAGAAGCAGAATCTGCACAGCAAATGTGTTGATGGATCATGTAAAAAATCATCCTCTTATAATGGCATTCTTAGTGACGACTAAAGTATTCTTCAATCTCGAAGCCTTCTCCCATTATTGAGTTTATTATATTATACTCATGTTCTCGGAGTTGATCAATCCGTGAGGGATACGCCATGCATTCATCCTCAATTTTTAACTTCCTATGAGGTGATTGAATGCGTATCTGGCCTTTACAATGACTCGCGGTGGCCTCTGCTGAGCCGAGTCAGTACTATTTATCCTCCCAGACAAGTCTGAGACCAGTCTGGTACAAATTCACCCACCTTGAAGGGTTAGATGGTATGGTGAGCCATGAGCGCGAGATCGAGCCATTGTCCTCGTGTGCTACGCAGAGCACCTCTAACCACTGCGCCACATGCGCTCTTGACGAACACTATATTTAGAATTAATTAACAATACAGCAAACTAAGGAGCTCTTCCTTCCTCTTTTCACCTCGTTCAACAACATCACATGTTGTTATTCTTTCTTATCTGATTCAGCATGAGCAACTAGTATCTTTGATCTGTGCTAGTATTCTGATTTAACTCCGGTAGTATCGTGCCTAGATTTAATTATAACACAAGACTATTAATTTAGACTTGCGATGTCCTAGCGAGATATTTCTGGATGATGCTCAAGATTTTTCTTCTTCTCCATTTGATCAGTTCTGTTACTACTATTCGTCATTCATTATGTACCACATTATCACTTACTGTTCGTGGCATGGATGTAGTGGCGGCATCCAAAGGCACCGTGCTAGTCGCCGTATTTATGCCTCTCCAGTGTGCTTCATGCCATCGACAATTGAAACGGTAAGCGTTTTATACCGTACCTTATCGACATACAGGTTCTTTTCCTTCAACTTTTAAAAGTTTCTCCTTATAATTTTTATCTCTTAATTAGCGAAAGAGGAGCGCATGTGGCGCAGTGGTTAGAGGTGCCCTGCGTCGCACACGAGGTCAATGGTTCGATCTCGCGCTCATGGCTCACCAAGCCATCCATCCCTCCGGGGTCGGTAAATTGGTACCAGACAGGTCTCAGACTTGTCTGGGAGGATAAGCAGCACTGACTCGGTTCAGCGGGAGGCCACCGCGAGTCATTGTATAGGCCAGATGTGCATTCAATCACCTCAAACGAAGTTAAAAATTGAAGTCGAATGCATGGCGCATCCCTCAGGGATTGATCAACGCCGAGAGCTTTATCCTTATCCTTAATTAGCGAAAGAATGTATACTTTTTGTATTTTCGAATGCTTTCTTGAATGGCCAATTTGCCGTTTCACCACATTCTCAAGCCTGAATACTAGGTCTCCATCTTTACGTTACAGCAATCAAAGGAAATTTCCAGAGAGCCATAATCCACATTCATTGCTCTAACTCGCAAATTTGTAAATTCACAAGCTTTCCTCTTGTTGTAGTAATCGAAGTAGAATTGTCTCATGATGCGCTTGACTGCTATCGAATAAAGCGATTTTTCTCATTTGAAATGCAAGTTGAGACAAGGATAAAATAATGAAAAAATCATGGCATTGATTAATTCCTGAGTGGTGCACCTTGCATTCAGCTTAATAATTATTTGTAACATCGTAGAAGTGATTGAATGTTCATCTTTTCTGTTAAATAACACGCAATGGCAAACCGACGTTTCATATTAGCTCTTTTATTCTGCCGACAGGTTTAGTAAAAACTTGTTTACCCGAAAGCATGAAAAGTCTGGTGAGCCTGGAGAGCAGGATCGCACAGAGAACTAATCAAATGTGTATTTAGTGCACCTCACAGAGCGGCGATGCATAACCTTGAGCAGGAAGAACAACATCAGTTTTACCCTGTTCTTTTCCTGTGCTGCAGTGGTGAAACTGAACTCTGTTCCTGTTCGATTTATGAACGCAAAGTTTTTTTGTCTTGGCTTAAGATTCTAGCTTCTTCAATGTGATAATTGTGATGGCTGAGAAAGTTCAGCAGCATCAGACACAATTACATGAAGAACAAATCATGAAGCTCATATTCAGCATTCAAAACCAAAATACTAAGAAGAGTTGAATTGACATTTGCTCATATTTCTGGAATAGTGCAAAAGCTGGGATGAATTAAATGACAGTGATTAATTTAGTTCATACTAGTACAAGGATGTTGCTTATGCGTCACGATTTGAACAATTGTTGAAAGACAAAATTGATGGTCGGTAAACTCTCATATCTACTATATTTCAAAAGGAGTATTGTAAAGTTGTTAATGAATTCTTCAACCTTGAAACATTCTTCGAAAAAGTACTTATAGATTCACTATGAATGATTTTTGCCTTATGTATTGCTTTCGTATCTATGAAGAGTTTGGAAACACTTTTCGGAGCCTATCTTTTTCGCAAAATGTTTGCCTTTCAAATGGCTATAAATAGAACGATCGACAATTTTTGAGCATCAGTGTTACTTTGGCAATTTATTACTCTTCATTCATTACTCAAATTTTAGCAAAAAATTCGTTTGGCTAATATCGCGTCGATTGAGTTTGTTTTTACTCCATATTATAAGACTTATGGAGTCAACCCAAGCATTCATCAAATTTTTTGATTCAAACAAAGGTTTTTCGCTCTCAAACTGGCCTCCAATGGGCAGTTGTGTAGAAGTGACTTTTTTTCTTAAAAAGAGAACATACATCTCGTTCAAAGATCTGTTCACTTTAAAGCATTGTAAATAGCTATGCATATGGATTGCAGCCTGTCCTACATGTCGTCGAATCTGGCCGATGTTCGGGTGGTTGTAATTGCGCCATATTACGAAGCGCCGGTGACAATATCACGGACACAATCCGAGGTTGGCATCAAAATTTAGTGACTGTTTGAAACAACAATAAGTTCTAGATGGCTCTATATTGCTAGTTGACGTTTACAAAAGGCCATCATCTTTTGTATAACTTGTAATCTTGTTACCCACCGACTCGAGCGGATGTGTTGGCGTGTTCTTGCTGTTCGCGCTCATTTCCTAGCACTGAGGCACGGAGATTGAGTCAGCATTTCTCGTACTAGAGCATCATTACAAAGGCTCAATAGGTTAGACTTGTATGGGTAGGTCAGATTTTTTCATTATAATAAAATTTATATCAGAACTGGTCATCGTTTTCATTTGGCTCGGGTTCTTAACTTGAGCTATTTCAAACACCGGATACATATGTGGGGGGTGTATTATTTGCAAATGTGCGTTTCGTGTCACACAGCTCAATCTTTCTAGCCCGCATAGTATAGGGTAGAACGAAACTCAACTAGTCATATTCAATTTCTTTATTTCTACTATATTTTGGCAATGTCATGATGTCATATAAACATCTGATAGAGTTGAAAGGCAAGCAAAATATTCGACCCCAGCCGGGAGTTGAACCCGCGTTCCAACTATAGTGAGGGCGCGAACTATCAGTACACCAGTGCGACCATCATCAGGATAAGGTAGTGAAATCAATAGATTATACATTCCGAATAGCTGTCAGCTTAGCTGGGTTTGATGCCGATATGTGCTTCCCGACTAAGCCTCGTTAAAGTTTGGTTGCTGACAGCTACTATAGGATATATCAAGGAAAGAGTGAAAACAAAGCGGTGGCTTTGAAGGTGTAATGGTAGCACGCGCCCCAGTATGGGTGAAACCGGGATTTAGCTCCCGCCTGGAGTTGGATGTTTTCTATGTCAATCAATTCTCTTAGATGTCTATTATTCCAGTTGTGTCGCTTTGCGTGAAAAGTGTTTATGTTGTATGTTGAGCGTTGATTGTTTGCTTGATTTCGTAGACCTTGTCTGTCACGCGGGACTTTTTGATGATAGGCGAACAACCTCTAACAAAAATCACAATCATCAAAACACAGTATTAACTAAATTACAACAGCACATAATAATATGATAATGATGTGATAACAGGATAACAATACGATCAGTGTAAGGCTGAATATATGAATGATAACCGTGCCACACGTCTCCGAGTGATGATAGCAGCATACGATAGCAACGATACTAGCTTAGAATGGTCCACAGCGGGCTCATAAATGCGGCGAGTAAGCGTATAATCATAAAGAAAATCGTGATTGACGACAATATGAACGAGCAGTAGCGGTGCGGAGAGGTAGAACGGTGAGGTATGAGGGATGAATACAATAAGATGATAGATAGGAAAAGGGGAGCAACGAGCTACAGACCATGAAGGCAATGACTACCGGAAAGGCAGGCTGTGATTGATGTGTAACAGTGATCCCATAGAGAGGGTTTTTAGCACGGGCTCGTAAGTTGACGCGAGAAGTCGAAAGGCTCTGTTGGTGGACGACGTAGCGGAGTCTCTGGAGCCGTTTGACAGAGGCCGAGCTCCACATGGGCGTCGAACTCGGAGTGCTGTGCGGGCGAAAATGGCAGCCTTAATTACGTTATGTGCGGGGCCATGACCCAATCCTCAATTGGGGTAGAATGCTCATTGAGTACAACCGCAAAGAGGTAGAAGAGCCATATCATTTATTGCTTCGTCAACGGCTATACTCATTGCCTTCAACGATGTAGATTAGTAATCGATAAAAGTAATTGAAATGAAGAAATAACATTTATTTGGGGCAATGATTGCTGTGTCAGTCAATCGCCAGACCTTCTGTGGACAGTAATCACAGGAGGAACACCGTCAAGAGGGCAATATGTTCATTAGGGGCTTTATACAGACTTCCTTAGGATAGAATGATCATGATGTTTTTGCGCTGTGTCAAATCGATGTAAGCACTAATTGATGGCCTGTCAGGCTTATTAGAAAAAACTTCTTTATTGACACTAGAGCTACCTCGCAACGTTTTAGCTCAATCTGGGTTGCAGGAGACGACTCGCATACCAGTAAGCGCATCAACGCACTCACGCATGAAGAAGCTGAGTACATACAGGTCTAAGACAGTGCGGAACAAAGCGACGGCTGCCTTATCTGCTCTATCCTCTCTATCTAAATGTAGACGCATTTTCCATGCCCTACTCACATAATCTCATTCAAAGTGAAACTTAGGGAATGAAGTGCCACCTTTTCCAACATGAGGATTGAAATATGTAATACTTATCGTAAGTTATGTAAGTGTGTTTAATGCAGTCTTTTTATATCGTCTCAGTTTTATTATACTTATACTTTATTTATTACATTTAACTTTATTAGCCAGCTTTGCACAATATCGTGATGCTCTCAAGCGAATTGTCACACAAATAATTTCCTACTGATGTCGTGAATTTATCATTTATAATCCATAGAAACCCGTTCTCGTGTTTCGTTCCACAATCTCTTCCAATGCAGTAAAATTTCCTGCATGTGCTTAGCTTAGATTATAATGATCCTAACTGAACGTAGGCTAGAATTAGAGCGTGGACAAAGCTTTTTCTGTTGTAAAATAGATTTTTTAGTTCCCTCGTTTGATTGTTGACCGCGACGTAAGCAACATATGGAGAATCTACGAGGCTGCTAATCATGATAAAATCGTTTTTGACAGGTAATGTTAATTGCTTTCGTCAAATTCTGAATGCGAAATAACATTCAAGCCATTTTGAAATGTCCAAAAAATTTTTAGCAAATGCTATTCTATCAAATGATAGAAATATGAAAACTTAGATACAATACTTATAAGTTGATAATCAAAGATAGAGCGCAGCTAACTCAAATGATATTTCAATAGTTACTCATGAAGTTACACCGTACAAACTGTAAAAGACAGCGCCACAAACATTAATGTAGCATGACAAAACACTACAATGAATATACAAAATACAGTTTAGATGATATATCGAACATGCTTCTTTTACATCGTTCAAATCCAACTCTTATAGGTGTGGTCGTGTCACTCAAATTTTATCGCATCCTCGCAGTGATATGACTGCAAATCGTGATACACTGGATGCAATTGATAGAGCTCGTGTACATTCACCATGTGGTCCATGCAACAGTGCGGCTCACGACGAGGACAGATTACGAAAATCTTCTAAAGTAAGGAAACCGATGCGAATTAGTGTGAGCCTCTATTTGCGTTCACTGATGCAATCGTGAAAAGTAATAAGAATTGCTTAACAATAGAAAGATTTTGGTTGCTTAGACGCCATGCCTTAGGCTAACTAAGCCAGACATTCTTACACGCGCTTCAAATTATTAGGCATGCCTGGAAAGGGTGAAGCTCGATTCCACGCGCGCCGCAATGAGCATCACAATCACTCGGCCACCGCCGCTCCCATATAAAAGATAAAGGATAAAGCTCTTGGCATTGATCAATTGCTGAGGGATGCGCTATGCATTCGTTTTCAATTTTTAATTTTGTTTGAAGTGATTGAATGCACATCTGGCCTTTACAATGACTCGCGGTGGCCTCCAGCTGAACCGAGTCAGTGCTGCGTATCCTCCCAGACATTAGTCTGAGACCACTCTGGTACCAATTTACCGACCCCGAACGAATGGACGGGTTGGTGAGCTATGAGCGCGAGATTGAAGCACTGACCTCGTGTGTGTGGTAGAGCACCTCTAGCAACTGCGCCGCATGCGCTCTCTGCCCCCATATAACATTCATTAATTGAAACCTTGTTTTCACCTCAAATTAGTCCAAATCGCTATTGCAGTGCATTCTCTTTACTAGCAAAGAATAATTTCTTTCATATTCAAGACATCTTAAGGAGCATTTCAGTACTTTAAATTTTGCCTTAGCAGTACTTCAATGTGAATCTGATAAATCGACAAAAGCTTTTCTCATCAATACTCAGGGTTTGGGGCTGAGTTTCCGTAAACTGCTCATAATTCATAATTAAGCAGTAGAAGTGTTGTCGCTTTACAGAAAAAACCCTGCTCTATCACTCAAGAGTAGGTATAGGAATTAAAAGCAATTATTTGATTTCTGAAAGCACCCACAAATGGAATTTTCCAAGGAATATCAAGCTCTGATTTGTGAAATCTTGAACAAGGTTCTGACAACTGTAAACATCAACAGCGGAATTGGAAACATCACCTCATTTCAATAGACGGCGCACCGCTTATTCAATTAATTTTAATTCCAAAAAACTAACCTCAAAAAGAAAATGTGCACAATCCAGTTTCATAGATTCGGAGGATCAGAAATATCACCTGTATCACCTCTCATCCCATTGATTGCCGAGTGACTCGAGCATACTTCCATTGTTCTCTATGGCGTGCAAGAATAGCCCACCGGATCATTATCGCTTTAGAAATTCGTTCAACATCATAGTCTTCTTCTAGACTTTTCGTGAAGAAATCGGACTATCGGATTGGTGTTCTTCCTGAAGAGCGCTTGATATCCCGCGGAATCCAGTTGGCAACGGCTCTTTTCCATTGGTTGTCGTTAAAACGCATCATATGTCTGGCCCACCTTGTTTTCGATATCGTGGCGTGTAGAACGGTGTCTCTGATCTGCGATCGTTGATCTAGGTCGGAACTCGAATCCTTTCTTTCATTTGCGAGATACGGGATACTCCTAGCATCGACCTTTCGGCTGCGCGTTCAATAACGCCAAGTGATCTTTCATCCTGCTTACGTAGCAACAGGTTTCTGCTGCATACGTTAGGGCAGGGTTAATCGTCAAGTCGAAAAGCTGGGCACAGAATCGGATGTTCTTTGTCCTCTTTGTCTTTGTCATCACACTCTCAATGCTCTTAAACGTTCCCCAATCGTTGTTTCCTCTTGCTCAACTATGAAGCTAGGTCAATATCATGTTGACTTCACGACCTAGGTAGACGTAACTGGAGCATTCGGCAATAAATCGTATCGTTGAGCGTGAATGGAGCATCCATGATCTAGCTGTTCCTCATAAGCAACGCTTTTCTTAGATATACAAAAACCACTCTATCCACAAATGTTGTCAAAATCAGTCAACATTCGTTATGCCCTTCTGATTCTTGGTGCTACAGGGGCGATATAATTTGCGAAGCGAAAACGGTTTAGTTGCTCATTGTCGATTTCCACTCCACTGCTGTCCTTCTTTACTGCCTGCATGACTTTTTGGAGAGTGGCAGTGAAGAATTTCGGCGAAAATGTATAGCCTTGTCGAACCCCTCTTCATACATCGACAGCAATGTCGTCATAGAATGGCGATTTTGTGGTTGTAAAATCTCTATATAGCTCACAAAGGATCATTTAGTACTGAGTAAAGACGCCTTGGTTGTTTAGAATCCTGTATAACTTCTTCTGTTTCCACGAAATCAAAGGCCTCCTTCAAATCAATGAAAGTGAGACAGACGATCTCTTGTACTATCGTCAAACTTAAGTGCATCTTGTGTCATATGGAAGTGGTCTATGGTATTGAATCCTTCTCTAAATCCTTCTTGCTCGCATAGTTGTCCTTCGTCCAGTGTTCTGCCAATCCTGTTTAGGATGACTCGAGTGAAGAATTTATAAGCGACGGACAACAGGTTTATTTTGGCATGATTGTCTATGTTGTGAAGGTCTTCCTTTTAAACATCAACACGGTCTTGGTGTTTTTTCATTGACTGGGAGCCTTGTATGAGTAAAGAGCCGAGCCAAGGTGTTGATGAGGACTGGCGGTAAGTCATTCGGGTATTCTGGTCTTATCCTACCTGAACCAAGTGTTTTTCTATTTTTCGCCAGCGAGATAGCGTGTCGGATTTCGGGAAGGATAACTGGTGGAAGGACAGATTCAACCTCTTTTATTTCGTGCGACTGTAAGAGCACATGGCTATTGAGGAAGTCAGAGAAGTAGTCGTAGATGATTTTCTTCATAGCCCTTCTGGAAGAATAAGTGTTCCGTTTGGGCGTCAAAGTGCAATCACTTTGATCCTGTTATTGGCGAAGTTTGAATGGGTTTTGCCAATGCTCTTCCCAATTTTTTCAGCTTTTGCCATGCTGCTGTTCTCTCTATAAGATCTTCGTTTATTACTTCTCTACACCGTGTTGAAAGATCGAACGTGAGGTCTCGATTACTTATGGCTCATGCGATTCCACATTACCTATTAGTTCGAGTGTTCGTGCAGACATGTGTCTCTTAGTGCCTTGAGGAGTCTCGGCTTCCATAGCGGTAATACGAAGATGTTGATTGAGCCGGGCGTATTCTTCGCCATTGTTGTTAACGAGGGTATTTTCCAAAAGCTAACTAAGATTCGAATGCATCCCACTCTACTGTAGTTTTGAGGATTTATTTCTGAAATTTATCGGCTTTCTGTCGTTTTCGCGAAAAATGGAATGTTGTGAGAAGAAAGCGATGATCTGATTTTGTGTAGAATTCAGAAACAACAACGACATTCGGTTAGGCAGAACTTTCGATTTATTAAGATATAGTCTATTTCGATATCCTCCATTGAGAAACCTCCAGGTTCTCCGCTGAGAGTTAGCCCTTTTGAATCATGGGTTACAATAAGTGGTCTTGCTAGTCGTGATAAATTCAGGTAGCCTCTCACCCTGTACGTTCCATTCTAGCCCGCAGGTCCAATGTGACGTCCTTTAGCTTTCTTCTTGGTCCAATTTTCGCGGTAAAATCTTCCGAGATGACTTGAAGAATCTTTGGTCCTCTCTGGAGATCTTTCCGAATCCATATAGAACGCGTCGACCTCGTTCCGTTATAGCTTGATGTTGGTGCATAGGTAACGAAGATAGTTAAAGCCGGGATTGATTCACATCGCTTCAACCACAATCGTCCAATCGAAGGTGTCGTTCTGACGAAAACGCCAAATCTGCCGACACCTTTCCGATCGCGTGTTCCAAGAAACGGTTCTTCTCCGGTCTCAGGAATATTTTGAAATGGGTGGCGTCTTCTCGTCTTCACAGGTTGATGATGTCGTACCTAATCCCTCTCGCTTAAATTAATAGATATTCTTTCAGAGGATTCGTATGCAAGTGTACATGCGTTATAGGTGCAAATCGTCACTTTAATACATTTCGATCATGGCATCCTGATGTGAATCCAAGATTGTGGCAGCCTCCTCCCCATATTCGTCATACCTGACGAGTTATGCTGGGGACCCTTTTGAGGTCACGGGAGTAAGGATCATTTTATCACTGTTCCAACGGTGATGCCCAACGAATAGCTCGATAAGCTCTCAATCTGAGGCTGGTACATTTGAGTGGTTTGCCCCTTCTTTCCAGGAAAACAGGAGAAGCTTATCTGTGGGAACGACTCCGAATTGCCTCCTATGCTACTTCCTTGTCGCTTGATTGCAGGCTTTTGACCAATTTGACCCGTGGAATTACAGGTCTGTCAACTCGCCACTGAAAGAATAGGGAGTTCATTACGAAATCCACCTGCGTCTCTGGGAAGCATACGGTCGCTTTTAATTCGCGTTTAATTCCCCTCTCACTCGGGGCCTCGTCACGTGCCCTCTCGGCTAACTGGGCTCCGGGATCCCTCAAAGAGGGAGATTTTCGAATCAGCAATATATAATTTTAAAAACTCCAGTCTATAGGCAAAATTCTATGAGTAATAAAATTTATTATTGCACTCATTAAGAGTCACTTTGACCTGAAATACGTTGGTTTATAGTTTAAAGTACCAGTTTCTTCACATCGTGTGAGTGGAAAGCATCTCACGTCGGACCCTAAATGTTAAACAAGATAATCAAAACAATTAGTGTTTAACTGAAGTCGTTAGTTATCCAGCTTTATATTTTACTCTCTTGCAGAATGTTGCTGCTTTCGTGGAAAACGACCATTGTTAAACAACAACCACAACAAGCCAGTCATGATCACTCTATGAATCGTCAAAACGCCGATTCAAACTCGCCGTATATTAAACGGCGAGATAACGAAGATCATCGTCAGCAAATAGACAATGTAAGGCGTAACGTACAGATACATTCGAAGAACACACCAAGTCAGGAGTACAGTAATGTGCAATATTATCAAACGACATCTGCACTTCCATTACGGAACCGAGAAATCAACGTAAACTCGCAACAGCCAAATTTTCGTCATTCGTCGAACGGTGTTTCTGGAGGACAGTATAAGGACGTAAATTATAAAATTTTTTCAAATTTTCACCAAGGGGCGTAGTTTAAAGCTTTGAGTAGCTGAAAGATGCAACCACTCTTCACTTTGAATGATCGTTGCGCACTACACTTTATTCTGAACAGTGATAGTCATGAAAGGGTAGTCTGAAATTTCCAATGAACTAGAAAGTTTCAATGAACTTTTATTTCACATTTCATCTTGAGAAGGAAATTTTATGATCTACAAAATCTTCAAACTATCAAAAAGTCGTTGTGAGAATTAGCGAAACTGTTCCACATTTGCGTAAGACTTTGAGCTGTTATCATATAATTTTAATTTTAAGGTAGATGATATAAATTGGTATGATTAGAGTCAAAATTTCGCTTTTGCATTGCAGAACCTAAATAAATTCGGAAGAAAATTGGCTGGATATTTGTTGCAGTCACTGTTTTTAGAGCTATCAGAGTGCAACAAGCATTGGTCTTGGTCATCTTACATATCGCAGCGAAGAAAATCCATTTGCTTCACAGCATGCTACAACTGATGTGTCATCTCAAACAAGTAGGATTAATACACTTTTTCGAACATTTATTGTGGACACGGTACCTGCTCCAAGTTGTTAAGAAACCAACAGGACCCTGATATTGAATAACATTATGAGAAAACAAGTTTCTTGAAGAAAGGGTAAATCCTATTTATAAGGCTGCAAAATTCGCTTGAATATCGCGCGGGTGCAAGATGCTTCTTTATTCACTTTGAAAGGCAAGGAAAAGTTTTCGATTCGGTTAGGATACTAATAGTCATGAAAATATTGGAAAACTTCTAGTATCACAAGTATAACGTCTTCGTTCGAATGACTCAGCCTACTGCATTGAGTTGCATATCAAAAGACAACTTAGATTTGAAACTGAGCACAAGGAAACGATCTTCTTGAGGAGTTCATGGAAACATCAAGACTATAATGAAGAGGATACCGGACAATGACGGTTGCTTCCAAGATCACTTGACGTTATCGAAAGTGTCGTCGGTGTCTCCTGGAAACAATATAAAAGTGGAAAAGAAATCGATACTCTCCATCGGGACTCGACGATCAACGAACAAATACACTGCTGTATAGTCCAAATGTTAAGATTCGGAAAATGCATAGGATGCGTAAGAAGTTTTAAGTATAGGCGATGAGAGAAACGTTAGCGACCTCAAATCAATACTACGCACATCAGATAGACCACTCATGCTATGGATACTTGGGTACTTGGACGGTCCGTCTTCACGAATTGTGCGGACCTCAGCGCAACTTCCATTCGTCTCGTCTTCTCGCGATTGTCGTCCATGGCGGTGGTTTCATTCAAGCATGGCCACTGGCGCGAGTTTTATATCGTGATCGGTAGAATATTGGCAGGTACGAATCAAAACCTGATGCGAGTATAGATACGAATACAGCTGATTATTTCTTCTAATGAATACGTCCGCCCA
This sequence comes from Parelaphostrongylus tenuis, assembly GCA_019055375.1. Lineage (NCBI taxonomy): Eukaryota > Metazoa > Nematoda > Chromadorea > Rhabditida > Metastrongylidae > Parelaphostrongylus > Parelaphostrongylus tenuis. The sequence continues at coordinate 115,221 of JAHQIW010007240.1, forward strand.
ACGTGTAGGTGGTCGTCCTCAAGGAACGGTGTATTCTCGTGACGTCCATTCTACTGTTCGTTTCATCCATCCGTCATCTGATCTTCTTACAATATGACCGGCCCATCTGTGCTTCGCTATCGATGTGAATTCTTCTGGATCACGAAGATGAGATAAATTCATGAGATTTGAGCTGCGTAAGCTGGCTACTTGTTTTCAGTGCCGACTGATTTTCAGAAGACATTGTTCATACGCTTTGTGAGTCGTTCCCAGTAGTCTTGACGTGGTTGGAGTATCAGCTCACGTCTTCACTGCATAACAGAGCACTGGGAGGACTGTTGAATCGAAAAGGTTAGCGCGTATCCGTTATTTGGTCGGTGGCTTCTTTGAGAGGCCCGAATGTGGCCCATGCTGCTTTCGTTCTTCTGTCACGTTCTTCATATTGTTTCTCCATATTCAGTGAACGACAAAGGTACACGTACGAGGAGGTCTCCGTAATTAAGATCCTTCTAGTTTGATATGTTCATCATTGCACCATTGGCTTCTCATGAACTGAGTCTTCGTGCGATTTATGCGTAGTTCGACCTTTTCCCCGTTTCGTTAAGTTCCTTGAGCATCGTCTCTGCTTCACAAGTGCTTTTCGAGAGTATGACAATGTCATCCGCAAAACGAAGGTTTGACAGGAATTTTCCATCGACGCGTATGCACTTCTTGTCCCAATCAAGCAACTTCAATAACCACTGCAGTGTGGCGGTGAACAGCTTTGGCGATATAGGTCGATTCTCATGCTGTGGTCATACTTTTTCGAAGATCTTAAATAACCAGCAAAGCTCACTGTACTATTGCATGTGATATGAGCGAATAGGGATTATTTGAATTTCACTCAAGATAATTGAATGTCAAGAGAGTTGATGTCTGTGAAAGACTGCGTTGAGTGCTAGGTTTGGGTCGAAATATGGTACCTAGTTACAGGCTAATTCTATGATTTACAGCAGCACAGTATGTCTACGGTCCAGACGAGGACTATGAAGATGACTTGTTGCCGCCAGTCAAAACTACTCCTTTTTTGCAGGCATGTTGTTCTTTTTTTCAACTTTAAATCATTTTGCTTTCAGCTTTAAACTAATCTATCTTAAATGCTATTGAGCTTTATTGAGTGAAATGGAGAGCTTGAGAATTTGCAGGTTTTGTATATAGAAATAAATTATCTTATTGCAGCGATTAAAGTGATTTTCTGAAGCATACGAAGCATAGATATCGCGACTTTTTCTCTCAAGGCTCGTATTTCCAACATAAAGAAAACTAGACAAGCGAAATTTTGCTACTGACGCACTAGCACAATTCGTATTGATTGCCTTAGCGACTCTAGAGGTTGAAGTTTAACAATTCGAAATGCATCGACATTATGTACGTCTAGCACTCGATCAGCATTATCGGTTGTTAAGGAAGTAGCTGAGTGGAAAATATGCTTAGAAAAGCTTATGTCTTTTTGTCAATTGCTCGTGGCCCCCCTACTTCTTTCATTTCAAAGCAGTACAACTGTCTGTTCGCATTGAGAGCAAACAATGGAGCGAGTTTTGTTGAGAACTCAACGAGCGCAAATACGAAGATAAAAGAAGTCAAATCTTCTGTGTAAAAGGTCAAAAGTCGACCACCTGTGCTTAGTTGCTGATTTTTCTGGATTAGTCATTAACTGACAATTTAGACACAAATACCAAGTCCGACACCATTTGATCCACTATGGCCAACACCCGCACCTGGTCAATTTTATATGAGCGATCCAAGAAATCCACAGGTATTTTGACACTATGATATGAATATTAGGTGGCTTCATAAGTTTTTGTAATAGAACAATAGGCACCAAATCTATTAGCCAGAAGTAATCAAAATTACATGATTTTGCTATAGTTTAACTACGCATTTTCTTGCGAACATTTTGGTATACAACTTTCCTATACTTGCTTCAAGATGGAGCTGTCTTGGGTACAAATATGCTTACTACTTATGCGCGAATGCAGCTTCCTGTTGAGTACTCGAGGGAGGCTTATCCTCCAGACTGTTCTGTCCACCTTTGAATATCGCGAAACATTCCTTAGCCATCCTTTCTGCAGTCTTATCATAGCCCCAAGCTTCATTAATCTTGCGCCCCACTTCACTAGCATTTGCCCTTACGCGCCATTCGTGCATGAGTAGAGCCTCTGTTTAATAATTTTGGTGTTTATAGCTCTAATGTTAAAACTTATGGGACGACTCAATATTATTGAAGTGTTATAATACATCTCTAAGCATCAAGAACGGAGTGGTTCGAGGTGTTTCTTAATGCCCATACTAGTATAGTATTATGGTTCAATCCCTCATTGGTCAGCCATGCAATCTTATCTCTTCGAAGTCTGAAAATTGGTAGAAGTATGGAATGGGCTTGTTCGCTTTAGCCATAGGATGATGAGATCAAGGTGAAGATCTACGAACGCCATTGCCCGCTTTCTCTCTAAGCTTTCAGGAAGACTGAGCTCAACCACCATCTAAAAGCATTAATGAAGACTAACAAAAGTCTCAAATAGCAATCCACGTCTACGTGGAAGACACCGTATGAATGAAAAATGAGAAAGTTGTAGCATTGCAGTTCCACGTAACACTTTGCAGCTTTTTCTCATCAATTTTTCCCTTTTTTTTAAACTCAAATACCTAATAAAACCGGTATACTTGTAGATTTTGGTCGATCAATTATCCATGGAACATTCGGACGAAAGAGAAAGCTTTGATTTATCAACATCAAAATTCAGTTGATATGAATTTAGTTTATTTTCCGATAAACTGGAAACATTTCGTAACTGCTATAAATGTGGATAATTGATTGAAAACCTCACATGTGCTGAATCTGATAAAAATCCAAGTTCTACTCTCTTTCAGAACTTGAGATTCATCGGAAGTTTTAGCATAAAATTATTTCCCAGAAGATTACCTTTCAAAGGTTTAACTTTTTTCAAAAGTTAATAGTGTTCTTTTACGTTTTCCATATGCTGCTTAAGATCTTTATTCTCATTCAACATTTACACCAGAAAAGAGTTCTCTTTAGTTTATTTATGCTTTCGGTAAACAAATGAGCACATTTTTCTGTGTTTCATTTTCATAAAAATCCTTGAAGATAGATTTTCAAATTAGCACAGGCAGAGAACCTTCACAAAGTATACAAAGCACTCAATTTCACCTGTTGGCATAATTTGAAACAACTCAACTAAATAGTATTTGTTGTCATTGTTGCTTTCGTGACTATATGTGAATAATACTTTTCTCTCTTAATTTCAGGATTGCCCCGCATTACATTTTCTGTGGGTCCCAATACTTACATCCAATTCGATCCAATGCATCCATAATTCACCAAAATTCTTCGAACATTTTGCTTTTGAGTTCAATTTTTAGACAAGAACTTTGATCTTTTCTATAGATTATTTGATGCTGCTCAAGTAGAGTGGCTGTTCTAATGTGTTCCCATGTTCTATTCGCTATGAGAGTCTTCTTTGATCGCTAACTGATCTTCTCTTATAAATCTGCTAGAAATTTGTCGAAATCCTAAAGAAGGAGGGCTTTTTTCGGCGTAGTGGTGATGCTGGATTCACACCAAAAGCGTAGTACGTGTTATTGAGAAACTTTGTAATAATTGCGTTTTTTCGCTCCCTTCATTTACTTTTGTTTGAGAAGGATAGAGTAGATTTATTCTACACCGTGAACTGATTCTAAAGCAATTCAGAGAGACGAGTCAAAATTCACGGCGTTCGGTGAGCAGGCATCCGAGAACAATATTCCTTGTTCGGCTTACACTGATGATATCTGCTATCAACAGGTGTTAATTTCTACTATGAAAAAATAATGCTAGGATTAAAGAAAGATTACCTTTGAACTGCTGCTTTTTATGAAAAATGGACAGGGTCAGTTTCGCAGGAATTTTCATGATTTGAGAATGCCGGAGAAGAAGTCAGTTGAATCTGATTTCTTCCTTTTCTGAGGTTTCTCTTTTCTTTGTATTACCATGACAATTTCACTACATTCACACTTTTTGAGAAACGTTTTTATGTATTTTGAAACCTGATAGTTGTTATTGTTGACTTATTCATGTTATTTTTCTTGTGACAGAATCAATTTACTACTCAAGTAGTTCCGTTTTTTTCAGTATCACTTTTCTAATACTGATGATCTGGAGACCGACTTACCTTAGAATTCGACATTACTAATCGATCATAAATTCTCTGTTAAAAGCCAGTAGGCAATCGGCTCGAATTATCGGCCCTGAAGAAGACGAAGACGTTGAAATGTCAGCCGAATAAAGTTATTTTTATCAGCTCTCGTGCTATGAGCTCAGTCAACAAAAAAATATATTCAGTTTTAGTTGAATTCTTGTTAGTTATTATTTCGCTTTACTTCTTGTTTTTCAATACTGCTTTTAAGCAGTTGCACATTTTACATTGTAATTTAATTTTCTAGACCATGATTTTATTTGATAGTCTGTTCTGTCTTAGTTTTGATTCTTCCATATACTTTCTAACGTGCAATGAACTGGGCTGCTTCAATCGCCTACTATGTCGTCACTACTCACAACTTTCCTATCGTAATCTTTCACAATTTCGTATCTCATAGCTAATGCCACTTAATCTCCAATTTCTCTTCTACGAAAATAAATTTTCTGAAGCTACTGGTTCTGATGTCTTTCATACAGTCTTTACAGCAAGAGAAATTTGGGCCCCAAGGCTTGTCGAAATGCTGTGTGAAGGGCATATATCTTACCGATGTGTGCATACCAGGGAAATGCTCAAATCATACTGTACAGCTGTGTTGCTTCCAGAAATTTCTGCAGGTAAGAGAGCGCTCGTCTTGATAACAGTGTTGCCATGATGACGAGTATAATACAAGTAAACATATTACTGTCGAGTTGTTTGTTCTAAAAAAGAATAAGCTTTTCCCTCATGATCGACTGCTCCATAAAGAAAGCTTTCAAAAGATGTTCTAAAACAGTTTTTTCAATGTAAGTGGCCTTCCATTCTTCGTTCATTCCTAACTTGAGTGGTCTCTAACAGTTTTAGCTAATTGGTCGATTGCGTCATGAATGTCACTGCGATATTGTGTAACTAAGTAAAAGTGATTTGAGATATTTTACAAGTAATACTCGAAACACAATGGATTCAACAGACGCAAAAGAGGCAAAGTGATGAAGTGCATTAGTGCCAATGTATTTCCTTTTTAATAATTTACTTTGCCTCCGTATTATTTTTTGCATTCAGTGAATAACTATCTAGCATAGGTTTTGATTTCTACTTCAGTTTTAGGCTCGGTATCGTTGTTGTGAAGATGATAATCAAGCTCTCGGACCGGCAAGTACCAATAATTTCAACAAGTGCTGCTATGAACACTTCGTAAATGAGGTATACTTTACAAAGTCATGCCACACTACTTTAGTGGCACCTTAATTTTTCGGTATGTTTATTTTTTATAACCATGTAATCGAAATATATTCCAGGACTCTTGCTGCAGCATAAAATTGGCAGCTCGATACTGGAAGACAGTACATGAACTATGCTATCCGAATACCAAAGTTGACTATTCAGGAATAAAACTAGAGGTCAGTATGATGTATTCGTTCACTTGTAAGAATATGGAAGAAAAGGAGTTCAGCGTTGGCTAGTTTCAGAGTAATTCATTCAGTTCATTTAGCAACATAGACTTTTTCACTTCTTTACACGACCCGTCATCACAATTTACTCTGCACTTTTTGCAATCGATTCGTTACCTCACATTCAACCTACACAAAAGTCTCCAAATATTTCACGTGCTGCTTCGGCTGCTATTTGAGGATTTCATCATCTTTATGAAGTTAGTAGAATGTGCCCGAGACAATCCTCTTTGCGTTGATGAAGGCAGCTTGGCTAAGACTTTTCTCTAAGACGTTTGTTGATTGATTACAAGAGGGTGTGTGGAAGGGAATAGAAAGTAGCGCTTTGCTCATCACCTCGTTTCCTGATACCCCGCATTAGAAAACTATTCTCAAATCTTAAAACATCTCATAATTAAGCAATCGAAATTCATTTATTTGGCCGCCTCTTGCGGTGGTATGATTTTATAATATACCCAATAATGAATTTCGATTGATTATTGCTATCCAATATCTGTCAACATGAGTGGGTTCAGTGCCGATAGCGGCTGCTCCGCCAGACCGTCGACGGTAGGCTGATGACAGGCAATGCGTTGTAGCGTAAGAAGAGTGCTGTGCAAAACGAGCGTCGGTGGTGCAACGGTTCAGCACACGCTCCATGAAAGAGTGAGATCTGGGTTCAAATCCCGGCTGACGCAATGTTATTACACTTCACTTTACATTGTTGGGTATATCTCATGATTATTACCTGAGCCAACATGTCATGTGATCTGGTCATGGGCTATTGTACAGTTCGATACACTTTTTCGAACCTGCAGTCTCGTCAGTCGGGCAGAACCAGTCGTTTTTCAGAACCAGTCTAAGCCAATCCTCTCGGGAGCCCCTACTCTCCCCATAAAGATGTAGCAAAGACAAACGATTTATATGCTAAGTCAAGTAAAATTGTCACCGAACTTACAGTGTTTTGCACTCGATTGCTCTTTGGCTGATAATTTGTGTACCTCTAATTCGAATGTCTTATTAAGGCCACGCTCAGATCCAATGTATCTCATAATTATTGTCTGAGCCAATATCATGTGGTCTGGTATTGGGCTCTTGTACAGCTCGATACACGTGTTTCAACCCTACAATCTCGTCAGTCGTGCAGAATCCGTCGTCTTTCAGTCTTTTTAGCCTATCCTCTCGAAAGCCCTTACTCTCCTCATATTCTGAAATCTATTTGCTATCTGCAGTATTTTTTTTATTTTGCCGATTTGATAGCAATGTTTCGATCTCTTAACTAACCATCCAAAAATCCTGAGTGGTATGCAAGACTCTAAATCTCAAGCAGGAGTTGTACCCGCGCATCCCCCGTAGTGTGGGTGGGTGCTACTCCTACAGACCGAGGCCGTTGCTCTGCTGCATTTTCTGCTATATAAAGCATAGAATTAGCGTACTTACAATCCGTGAGTAATCTGATTCTCACCTGCTCTCACCTGCTTGAACCCAAAAAAAAGCAGTTTTCTTTCTTCTCGACGAAAACAGCTCGACTGATCAGATAAATGGAGAAGTTTCCATCAAGATTCCAATATATAGCGCTTAGGAAAGTTGCATAGATCTTTTGCAGTGAGTTTTCCATCATCGATATATATCTTCCTGGGTGCAGAATAATATCCGCATCGAGAAAATCTGCTGATGTTGTTATTTTTCTACTTCTGCGAAAAATTTCACTCGGATTTTATGATTTTCTTTACACAGTCATATCAATAAATAAGCGTTCAAAATTTATACGAAGCAGTGTGAGTATGCGACGATTCAATATATAAGGAATGTAGCAGGAATTCACATATAGCCGTAATAAACAAAAGGAGTTCCACCTTACTAAAAAAGATTTTCATGAAACTAGGGACTATTTTTGAACTAAGATAACCTTGCTCAAGACTTTGGGATTTGGTTTGTTACGAATGCAGAGTTCGGATTATAACAGACAATATCACCTATCGGCTACGCATTTCACCTTTCCAGTTGTTTCGATGCTAATACTCTTAAGGAAGACTTGAAATGTTCTACATGTACCCTATACTACTCAAAATATCATCGGATGTCGTAAAAAATCTTTTTTTATCGTCTCTACACATTGCACTTTACTTGGATTTTTGAATAGACGGTCTTCAGTGGTATTGCGAGGCCAACACAATATCCATTCGTTTTTTTCTCTCGCGCAATCGTCCTTCATGCTGGTGGTCTTCTTTGAATATGATGACTTCAGCGACTTCCATTCCGTAGCCCCAAAATCAATCCCATCTTCAAATGCAGATGGTTGGCATTAGTCACTAGCAAGTTTGTCTCCTCTTCACAGTACTTTACATGTACCGAAACAGTGTTTTTGCACTCCGTTGTACATATCGCTTTATATGGAGTTTTTTTTTCAAAGTCGAGAAAGAATTCCCAATTTAATATAGCAAGTCGCGCCCTAATTTTCAAAGCATCAGGTCATCGATCGACCACTCCGTCTCTCAGCCCCGTAGATTAGCCGGTAAGCAGGTCGCCGAGTATGTGGAAGTCGATCTTATTTTCCCTCTTACACTGCGGTGAAACGTTCTTCCCACAAAATAAGCAGTGTTAGAATCACTGAAACTTACGCTAGCAAATAATCACTAATAGTCTTAAGAAAGAGCTCTGTCCGGCAAGGTGTAAATTTTTTCTTTCTCCTACAGCGCTTTTCCAAAGAGCTTTTTCAAAAAGCAAACCTTTTTTGTGTTTCTCGAGACATGTGCTATCGAAAGAGTACTAACAGTCTAAGGAAGAAGTTTTGTCCAAAATTACAAGCGAGATAAGAATAGAGGCGAGTGGTCGTGCGAAACATAACTTATTTAAGATCGAGAAATTCAAGCCTTCGAGAGATTCGAAAAAAAGAAAACATTCCTATGAAAAATTCTTGTACAGCGAATAAAGTCAGATATTCACTTCTCCCCTTATAAACGAAAAGAAACTGACGAACATATAGGCATCAAACTATATAGAAAAACAAGTTGGTGAGGACCAAAAAAGACAAAGCCTTCACTATGTTGACAGCAATCTAATACAATAAGAATCAATCCTTGAAGCCTAAGAAATTGAGACAAAGCGCACCTATTTTGGTACATGATTATTGAAAACTTTTTTATGCTGGATAGAGCATTTTTCTCGACTCTAAGTAATTATTCAAAGCTTAATTTCGTTGATTTCAATATTATGCTTTTTACTATAGAGGCCTTTTTATCACGTTGTAGCAGCGAAAATAATATTTTTATTCACACTTTGTTCTCCTTGTTCGCTCGACTAAGGTTGTAGACGGCTTTTCGCCAGACTTCTGACAGTCATCGATAGCTGTGAATGTGATGATTCTAAAGCTAGATTTAGTTTTTGAAAGGTGTCCATAGAGCGCTGTTGGAGCTGAAAGAAGATCACGTTTCACACACACAGTACTTGATTCTTCATTCAAACGACATATTAGGTTATTCATAACTTCATAAATGTACTATGAAACGAAAATAAAAACATAGTACATTAAGAACGATAAAACAAAGTCTCATCTATAATTCAATGCTAAAAACATATATCGCGCTGCGTTCACTTACTTCGTTTTGGAATAGCTTTTGATTTTTTTTTGTAAATCTGATAACCCACGATTTTTTGCACGCGCTCGAAAGCTTTTGGTGCGTAAATCTCCGAGTGCAAGGTGCGTTATTTTTTTTCTGTTCTTGAAGACGATGTCAAAATTAAGCCCAGTTTCAGAATTCCCGTTTTTCAACTATCGAATAAGTACTGAAGCTCTGTTGAAATACCATCCACTAACCTTAGCTGAGCGAAAAATGTGCGCAAAGGTAAACGTAATTTTGTTTCTTGTGCTGCATTGCACCAAGGTGTTTTCAAAATGCAAGTACTGTGTTGCATTGCTGAGATTTAAACTACCGAATGATTGCTGAAAACCCAGAGGAAAGCGGAAAGTAACTCGTGCCGAATGCGAAGTGTTGTGATAGTAATCTCGCAATTTATTAAACGTCATATGAAATTCTTGAAATGACGTAATCATCTCGTTGGAAAGATAAGTAAAAGAAAAATTCGAACCTTTAACGTAGTATAAAACACTCAGTTATCGATGAACTAAGCTGTTTTCAAAAGGCCAGCTTAACCTCCATGTGAATAATCTTCAATATCTCACAAACTTTCCTTGTCAGAGTTAGCGTGAGATTGGCATCTCTTCATTCTCAAATGCGATAGCTGACGTCTTGCCGATATCGCCTTACTCAAACCCTGGAAGTATTTACCTACCAAATTCTTCGATTCTGTTGATAGTTTCTAATTCAAGTGAAAACTGATTTAAAGATCAATTCAAAAAATCTGTCTATTGAAAATGGCCTACCATTTAACTTCCAAATTTAGTAAGGTTTTTCGTGTGTTTTTCATATCCTGCGAGAAATGAATTTAATGAATGAACAATGACATCAATACTCATACTTGTGTTAACAACAAATGAGCGAAAATTAGAGATGTTCAAATTAGGAAATATCAGTAGAATAATAAAATATGGTATGATAAAGTACAATGACTTCAATACTCATAATGTGTGAACAATAAACGAGCGAAAAATTAGAGATGCTATATTTAGGAAATATTAGCAGAATAATAAATTATAGTATGTTAAAGTGCGTTCAAACTATGAGAAAGGTAAAATTACCGAAACGTCAGCCTTTATATCCAAGAGGAAAAGTGTTAACATTGCGCTAGCAAGAACAACGAAAGTTTGTAAAGTGTTACTTTACTCTTACTAGTTTCCAGGTATGGATTGGAAATTGTTATGTTGCTCATCAACATCTACTGTGTTCTTATTGAAAGAACACTTTATTGGTTCACTGTGTACCAACAGTGCTTATCGATCGCAATGGTTACCTTTGAAAGCTCCAAAAGAAAACATCACCATGGCAAATGAAAAATGTGAAAAAAGTATACTCTCTAGTATTAATTGAGGCAGAACAATATTTTAGGTTCGATTCGTTGAAGGTATGCGAGTGGTGGATTTGAATGAAAAGCGTATTTGGGATTATGAATGCCGTAATGGTGTTAATCGCACACAGTATGCCTACTTACCTTAACCTGTGTCTTCATAAGTATATTGAGGCAGTCACAGTTCATTCTTCATCATCTATTTCCTATTTTTGTAGCTCTGCATTTATTGATAACTCTTGGTATGTTTTTGAACTATTTTTTCAGCCATATGAGCGAATCAGTTATCTCATACTTATCTATATACGTCTTCACTAATCGATTTATATCAGATAATTAGGTTGCTACGTTTTCAATGAAATCGTTTCTCTGAAATTTGATATTTGGAACAGCATTGATGATAATGTTGAACATGTTATGTTTCTTGAGAAATGCTCCAAAAATAATCATATTTTGAATCAGCAAAAACATCATTACCTGTATTCATATTTCCAGTTGCAAAATTTTATGTATATCATCTCTTAGAGCTTATTTGCGTATTAATTGGTCGACTTTCTTCGTGCTCTGTTCCTTAACTCTTTGAGGATCAGCGATGATAGGCAGGCGGCGTCGCGCCGTCGCTTGCGACAGTCAGCGGCAGCATCTGAATGTCTGTGTATGCATGTCCTGCTCTCTGCCTACTCACCAACGAGACTCGACGCCGTCATTACAGTAGCTGAGTGTGATTTCACGTCGCGTGATGAGCATCAGAAAGACTCTCACGGTCTTCAAAGGGTTAATCAGTTCTTCACAGTTATGTGTCGTAAGTAAAGTTTTTTTTCTACATTGTTTCTGTTGCGTCTATCCGCCTATGACTATTTGCTCAATGTGTATAGCTGCATTGAATTATCTTGTTTCGTTCTTTTCACTATTATTTTGTTCTAAAACAATACAAAATCAGCATTATCAAACTATTTTCTATACTGTACTACATTGTAGATAATCAATTCATATTTCCTCCTCTTTGTAGGTTTTGGAAGGTAAGATTGTTTCCTAATCGCCATGTTTTGCAGCGGCAGCTCCATCATATAACAAGTATAGGCAAGTTGTACACCAAAATATCAGGCATATTGAAATTTGAACGTGGTCTTAACACGTTGGCTACGATCTGAGCTGTTATTAGCTCAGACTGCGTACCGCGTGTGTGGCTGTGCGGCGCGGCGGGATTCTCTATCATCACGCCTTACAATGGAAATGTGGGAATTTGTTTTGTAATCTGAGGTACTGAGGGAATATTATTGTGATGAAATGGTGAAATATAGCAGAAGAGACTTCCATAAAAAGTTTTATAGTTAAGGTAAAGCCCATGTATCGAAGAATCATCTATATTTGAACGGGAAAAGCACATTGTTGTGAAAGGGAACATATTTCCAGCTGTTATACAACTTCGTTTTCTGCCTCTTCATTCATGTTTTTGTAGTCATTCTGTAGCTTGAGAAATGCATATCCTCCGCGCTAAGTTTGTTTTGTGATGTGAGTTTTTTCAGTACGCTGTAATAACGAAAAAGGTAACGCTTTGCAAGCAGAGTTCGTTTAAGTGAGTATCTGCCTTTTCCTTCGAGATTCGAAGTTTTAGGAGAAAGCATCGTCATTGCTTCTGCTACAGATAGCTTTGTCGATGTCTTTTCTATCACATTTTACCATTTACTGGTGGCAAAAGTTTCCCTGGTGACGGAAAAATTCCACATTTCATTAGAAAGATAATACAACGTCATTGTAGCCGCCGCGCGTGCGGTGCAGAATTTCAGCGTAGTTGTCGACGTGTTAACCCTATGAGGACCAGCGTTGATAGGTAGGCGGCGTCATACCGTCATTTGTGCAGCAGTCAGACAAGCGGATCTGCACGTCTGACTGAAGTGCCTGCTTTCTTATGTGACGTGACGCCACCATCACAGTCGGTGAGTGAGATTTATCGTTGCGCTTCGAGCATCAAAATGACTCTCATGGTCATCAGAAGGTTAATTGACTTCGAAAACATAGATTTACTAGAATTCCATCATTTTTGAAGATAAATAACTAAGAAAATTTTTTGTGATGAAAAGTAGCAGAGTGGTAGGAAACAGGCATGAAATAGTGGATTGAGACTAGGTGAAACAGTCATGTTAGCAAACTGGTATTCAGCTGTGCAAAGTTTCCCACCAGGAACTGGGTATCGCTGTGGTAATAGTTGCGATCATAACAAACGCTGGAGATTTGACCCGATGTTGGTTTCATCAAGCAATTCGCACCTCCGGTGCTGAAAAATCGATACCAAACGTGTCCGTGTTAATGCCATCCTCTGTATTCACGTGTGAGAGTTTGAATTGGACTTGCTCAAAACTTCAGTAAGAATAGACTCGACCAAGCCTAGACACGCAAAATGTTTGAGGTTCTGGTGAATGATGGTTGTAAAGAAAAAAAAAAAGATTGCAAAGACTGCTATGTCAGCGCAGTAAACATTATGAAGGGTAATGGAAAATTAAAATATTTGGTAAACTTTTCTAAAAACCTGTCGTTTCGTTTGTGATTTTCGTGATGAAATTTCGATATCCTCCCGGGGAAACTGCTGGGTTTGAGAGCACTGGAACAAAAAGTGGCGACATCGGCATTATTTCTAAAAGAACGTTACAAAATTCAGGTTCAAGCGATCGAGCGGGTATTGACTATTTCTATCGACAATCATGAAGTCAACCTGAGATTTCTAACTCTGGCTTACATGGCATTAATTTGATGTCATTATATTATAGTCGGACGGAGAGGAGGTTGTGGCTGAGTGACTGTGATGCCCGCCGTGGTGCGGGGCTAATCCTTGCCTCCAACACTCTCCGGCAGTCAAAATGGAACGCCTCGGAACGTCACAGCAAGGCAATCCTCTTGCGTGCGAGGAGACATGCTCAAACAGTACTGTATGACGTTCAAGAAAAAGAAGAACCGATATAAATTCTAGAAGTACTGGGATCCGCACAATGAAAAGGAAACTGGAACAGTAAATACAAAAAATTGTTATGGTCGCTGCAGTAGGGCATTTCTACGACTGAGTAGTGCTTATACCTAAGAGAATTTAGTGGTGTGCAAAAATACAGCCTCAGACGGGAGTCGAGCCCGCGATTCATCCATATCAGGGAGGCGTGCCACCACATCACCGAGGTACATTCGCGCCACCACTCATTCTTCAATATCTCTACGATAGCTGTTAGCCACCAACAACAGGTATGGTCGCGTATGCACTTTCGCTTTATAAACCCACTTGAGCTGACAGCCACTGTGATAAGTAATACTCCAGATTTCTAGTGTAGAGTAGTACTGTCCTCATTCACCACAAGAATGCCAAGATAGGCGCAAAACTCAGGATAGCAGGTGGGCATTGAATTAGACATTCTGTTTTCGGGGCTCGTGTGTTACCACCACACATCCAAGACCTTCGATAGTCTCTCTCTTAGTCATATTCTAACTGATTTGGGTTATTAGCAATCATCCGCCAATGAGAGTGAGATGTGAGTAGATATTAGTACTGAGCCCAATTAAGGGAGCTGTAATAGAAATCACAATGCTGCAACTGTTATTCACTTATTATTCTTTTTGATGGGAGGGTAGCGATGACTGCTGTTAGAGGCAGGTAAGAAAAAGGCAAAGCAAGGGCTTGGTGGTGTAGTGGTAACACGTGAGCCTCCGGAAAGAATAAGCAGATGTTCAAAGCCCACCTAAGGTTTCAAGAAATATTCGTATCTCAGCATTCTTATAGTTGTGCTCCAAATGTTAACTGCCACCAAAAGGAAGAGGCAGATTAAAGGTTAAAATAGTTTTTTAACTTAATTTTGAAGCGATTACCTGCTACTTGTTTGAAAATTTCTGGTGAACGCAACTTACATTACGAACATAACTGGACATTTTGAGTGCATTTATGCTTCTCGATGACAACCGATTTTGAAGATTGCAGTTTGATCTCACTCCAGTAGCAAATCAATTGTTAGTGAATAAATGATAAGAAGATTCGGGTTATTATTTAAATAGTAATCTAAGAAAGTATCGATTAGCAGACGATGTCACATTTGATATCTATTTTCACATGAAACTGCCAAAAATTTGCAGCACAACTGATACTAATTTGCATGTTCATGTTCTAAATGTTTAGAGTGGTGGTAATGATAATGGTAACAATCCTCTAACTGACTGCTACGAAAAAAATTCACAGAAGGTTTAAGACATCTTATTGAGTTTTGTATAAGAATTCACAAAGATCTGAGAGTATAGACAGGGATATCATTGATGATGACCAATGAGGTGGCCGAATTCGTTTGAAACATCCTCGACATTTATAATAGTATTGAGCAAGAAGTTCTGAAAATTTTGTAAAAATATTAGCAACTATTCTTCAAAGTATAGACCTTCAATGCCCAGGATTTCTGCCATTGTTTTACAAGATTCCGGATTTTCTTAAAGTGCCGTCGAAAAACCCTTGACATGCTTCTTAAAGTTCATTGAATGATTGAAATCGACGGCCATTCAGAAGTGTTGCGTTGATCGAAAAAGGCCATAGTCGGATGGAGCTCATGCGAATCCTGAAGGGGCTTCTGTGGAGAAAGTCAAATTGGTGCAACTTGTTGACAACGGTCCGCAGCAAAATAGTAAAATACTAAGATTTCGTCGCCCTACCAGCACCTTCACCCTTATTACTCTTATCGAAGGCTTTGTTAAACTCCTTCTCTAATAATACTAGATCAGCGCAAATGGTGCTGAATAGATAGCTCCAGTCTCTCCATCATCTCTATTATTCGAATCACTTTTGAATTAAAGGAGTGCAGACGCATTTAGTACCTCGGATAAAACTTAGGCAAAGACAAAATTGCACTAATAAATGAAAAAATGATTCTGTACGTTGTTGCAGTTTGAACTAAATAAATGGGACTTCTCTCATATCTAACAGGTTGAATTGAACCGCAGATTTTCGAAGCAAATCAAACTGGTATTATTGTAGGATCATCACTTCAGATAAAGTAGAGATAAAAGACGGAATAAACTGAGGCCGAAGTGATACCGTCTATTGTACATCATGTAAAAAAGAGAAGTTAAGTGGAAGGAAATGGAAAGTAGTTACAGAAATGCTTGTGTAGGTCTGAGCCAAACCCAGTAGTAATAAACAAAATTAAGCTCCAACCGCTCTTGTTGACCAGTTTCAGGGCACCATTCCAATGCATAAAATTTGTTGTAGTTTAGAAAAAAATGTTTAGGACACCACTATCCTAATGAATAACCACACTGTTATCACAAATCATTATGTTTTGCAAAATGTCTAAAGTCTCTATAATTCCGACACATTCGCGACTATGCATGTCACAAAATAATGGCCGTTTTCTATTTCCAAGCAAAATACCTCAGCTTGCACTAAACTTCATTAATCGCAGAACTTCATAAGAATCTACGGATTCTGCCTAAAGATAAATACTCATTCACTGTGATACTGCGACAACGAAATCGTTTCCTATGGCTTCATAAAGCCTATTTTTGAATTTTATTTTCGGTAAAACTCGTACGTTGAAATTTTTTCACGGATTTGTTCTCGGTTTTTATTGTAAATACGAATAATTAGCATTATATTGGTCTGCTAACCGCTGTGACTAGAAGAAAAAAATTTTATTTTATAGACATGACAATTCATTGTGGTCAACAATATATCAATGGCACAGTCGTACACGAATGTGGAGCTGCTATTCATAGGGAGTGCATTTATCGACAAATATGGTCTCGATAAAATTTGTTCCTTCAAACATCAACGCTAATCAAGTAACATATCAACTTTAATACCTCTTTTGAACTTTTCCGAATATTTGGATCATTTTTTAAATGTTATTGAGCGAAATTTAAAATTTTTTCTGAGCGCTGTGTGCTTTACTACCTTTGTGGCATTTATGATCTAGAATAACAACTCTAAGATTTAGAGGAACACACTGAACAGCGTTATAAAGCATTTGCTATCGACCGTGAGAATGAATTTTCATCACTGCTGAAGAACACTGTTCATGACACGTCGCTTAAGTTTAGTATACAAGAACTTCACGATGTTAAACTTGAGTAGACTTTTGAGATTCTTTTCGTGTTTTCTCAATCTGCTGAGTTTTACTTATTGAAACGAGATCATTTCGTATAGTTCTGTATTGTAATTCGTCGTAAATTTTACATTATATGATGAATTACGTAGCGTTGATCAATCGCTCAGATGAAAAAGATAATAAAAAAGTGAATTTAAATGAAGAGCAAGTATTTGCTGGTCGCTGTGCGTGGCCTCATGTAGCATAGCTGAGAAACTGTGCTTCAGCTATGCCAACATCTTGCCTTGCTCAACGCCGCAAAAATGAATCACACAGAGTTTTCCCATGCTGAAAGCAGTTCAAAAGTAATGAGCTATGTTGGAGAGAACCCAAAACGACCAGCATTGAGTGTGTAGCTAAGAAAATCATATTCTTAAGTAAAATATATCACAATGAGGCGCAATATCTTCGCTTACAAACCAACGAGAGCACTGCCGGTCATTTTTGTCGTCGAAGACGGCGACATAGAACGATGAGGCTTCATAAACGCTAATGTTCTTTCAGATGATAGGAGGGTAGAGTACGGCAGAATAACTAAGAAGAATAAGTCTGACGTCAGATGAGGAGTTGAGGGCTGTGGGTAGTGTCAGTGATGATATTGAAGCCCGTCACAAGAATCAGACACGCCCTGTACACGACGACGAACTCCGCCCACTTAGGTAAACTTCGCCAGGATGTCGATGATGATGATGACGAAACGGTCCGTAAACGACAGTGAATACTGTGCATATGTAAGGTGCTGTTATCAAAAGTCAAACCTAACAAAACGCTGTGCATTCAACTGCTACATTTTGTTTTATTGATTGATTTTATTATTGCCGTTGTTTTCTGTTGTATGAAATCATTGCTAAAGGTTATCCCCATAAAAACGCTCACTAGCGTCACACAATTGCGGAATTTGTCCTATTATTACTGGGTCCACCAGTTCAGTTGAGAACAGCTGAACAATATTTTTTATTGATTTACTAATGCAGACTTGAATTCGCGGTTCTATTAGACCAAACCTTTAATGTAAATTTACTAGCTTGAAACATAAGGGAATAGTTGGCACATGTCGATCCAGTTCGAGTAATTTTAGTACTGTGTTTTTTTTTTGTTATTATCTCGAAACCACGAAATCTCATCACAGCAGCGCTCTTTCTTGAAAAAATCAAGAGGAATTGTCGGACAACAACTTCCTGATAAAGTAACATTGTATTCTTCTTCAAGATACAACAAGGAATCATATGATACTCTGACATTCAAGAGAGAAAAAATTTGTTTGATTGAGGAAATAAGGTATAATGAAACCAGGAATGTACAGGAATGTACGTGACAATCTCAACCATGGGCGGAATAAGTATTATTGTATATGAGGGCCAATGATAAGCATAAATATCCTCAGTTCACAGTTTTCCATTATTTTCAGATCAGGGTACCTGACTCAAAAATATCTTGATATAGTCTTGTAGGGTACAAAAGGCTGACGACGTGCCGAAGTCATGGAAATTACCTATCATGGTCATTTCAGGATTCATCAACAAAATTAATCTACCAGGATTTTGTCAAGGATGTTCAAGCATTCAAGCAGCATTCGAATAAATATAAGAAACCGTAGAGCATCGTGGACGCTGAATGCGGGGAAAGGAATCGGATCAAAGCTTTGATGGATTTGGTTTATGAAGTATCGTGAATTATCACCTGTATTTGGACTCAAAGGAGCGCCAGTAACCCTCCCTCCCCCCCTCTCGCACTCCATTTTTTTCATGCAGTGTGCATGAGGAGTCCGGCGGATTCTCTTTGTTCATAGAGATTGCTGAGCATCATGTCTTCTTCCTAAGACCTTCGCCAAGATCTCCAACAATCGGTTCAACGGTCTTAGCGCTGTACTTTCGACATTCCGAGAGCAAATAGTCGCTAATGGCTCATACCCATCGCTTGCCGTTCAGATACATTGTGCATCCAATTCGCTTGATCTTCGACAAATTCAGTATAGAACGGCGTATGTGATCATTGGTCATTGCATAAGCCTCAGTTTCGGACAGTTTGCAGAAAATTTGTACAATATTTTTAATAAAATAACTCTATAGAACAGCCATCACTATGCACATTGTGTGAAATTTACTCAAAAAGGTAGTGATGAAGAAAATGTTTAAGGAGTGAAGACAAGTTTAATGTTCACTTACCGCATTATAATTTTCAAAAGCCTTTTTCGAATTTCATGTTTTTTCGGCTACTTTTAGGTTGCTGGAAGTTGTACGATAGAGAATGAACTCCTATCCTTATCGAATTGACAGTATTTTCCGTCTGATTATACTCTATCGCTTCTTTATAGCCAACACTGATCTTCGAGGCTGTTCATCTTTGTAAGTCTCCTAAACTTCTTCAACCGGTTTTCATGCGAGAAATCTGTTCTTCCGAGCTAATGCACTCAAACTGAAGTCACTAATATGATCTTACATCAAAGTCTGACCATTTTTGATGAATACACTTACATTTCTCTTTTCTAGTACCGTGATGATTTCTGTAATTTTCAACTATAATTCTACATGTAACCATGAGATAGGAGAAATAACAGTCAAGATTTGAGAGATAACTTCTTCCTCACTGTGTTAAATTCTATATGTTCAATCCCTTCTGCAATGATGTACATTGTAAGCTTTCATATTTCAATCGCTGAATCATGGAAGGTTTGGCAGAGGTAGAGAGTGCTTAACGGCCGCTTTTGGAAGTGACTCACTCGGCACACATGCGAACCAACAGCGATGCCAAGGGATACTGCGTCGGTACCATTCATGTGCAGAATCCATTATTAAGGTGAAATAACGACTTAAAGTAAAGACAATGCGGGCTATTTATGAGTTGAAACTTGGTCACGAGGTTCTAGAGGGTTACGTTCAAATGAAAGAATCTGGCTTTGATTTCCTCATGTACGCAAGCAAAATAGTTATTTGCATATCACGTTTGCAAAAGGGATATATATGGAGTTGAGTGAGCGAAAGACCCCAATAGCAATCAAGTTTGTCTAGTTAATTTTGAATATAAGAGTGTAGACCAGTTTGCTGCTATATATGGAGCTCAATGATATGAAATTGCCGTGATAAACGGTGAAAAGCGCTGCGAAGTATGAAGTGGATGAAGGGTTCAACCTTGTTTGATCTCTTGAGGATCTGCGGCAATACCTCCAAAATTAGTATCTTTATGCAATTATTCTGTGTCATAACTACTTGATATGAATGAAATCAGTACGAAAGCGATGATGATTGATCGGTAATGTCTGTTGTGATAAAGCTGATTTCCTTTTGCTCGTGTAGAATTACTTGTCTTCAAGAAAAAATATCACTACTATCATTAAATGACTGTGTCACCATTGAGTTGGTGTTTGTCGATCTCACGGTACTTCATATCCGTCTCGCGAGAGAAGTGAGTTTGCTTGACCTGACGTTTGGTGACTATTTGCATCTCGTCCGCCCATCGACGACTGTGAGTGCCAAGTGGCACTTTGACGCAATTCCTCCTCCTATTATATTGTGGAAGAAATGGAGATGACTAAGGGATTGAGAGGATGATCTACAGACAGATGACCCTTGCGCTGTACCAGAGAAAGTCAGACGATCTCACTGCATTTTGATTATATCTTCAATTAGGAAAAACTTGATCATCATTGCTCTGAGAAAAGATGAAAAAATCCTCAAAGAAAGGCGATGTCCCAAAGAGATGATTACGTTTATTCTTGGCAAAAAATGATGGCAGTAGTCATTTCTATCAAGAAATGGTTCCAGTAAACATGAACATAAATGAAACAGACTTTGACAGGCTTTGCCATGTAACTAACTATACGTGATCGGAGATTTTTATGTTGACACATTTTTTATCATTGAACTTTTCAACTGATAAATATATATATAATTGCAATTACAGGCATTTTTTCTAATCGTTCTCATCTTCTGATTTCATTATATCTGGGAAGGTATCTGCGATGAACCGAACTCAGGGATAGTGGAGCTTCTAATTTTGTAATAAAAGCTTTGCATTTATTTCGTTTGGATCGGCCTGGAATCAATCGAGCTCGCTGCTTAATCGTTCAGCACAGAGCTGACGATATTTACCCACTGGAAGCGCCGCTGAGCCGTTGTCGGGAATCCGTTCGCAAACAACGCTGACCGACCCAAGTCTGCTGCTTTAGTGGTTAGATTGACAGCCAGTAAATGAAGGAGATAGTAGTGAGAAAATTGTTATGGGACTTGACATAAATGATGAGAATCGGCAGATTATAAACTGTGCCAGTTTTTCGCTACTTTCAGAAGATTTTTATGCTTAAGTGCCCTTGGCATCATTATTTAATGCCCTTGAATTCACGTATAGGTGATAAACATCTTGAGAATTAGTCATTCTTTAAATTTTGGTTTCTATCCACTGGCTTATCGCTTCCATCTCATGTTCCATAATGGCAAGGTAAGATGTACAACAAGATTAATCCGGGATGTGACACTGAAGCTGAGGAAGAGCTCTATATCTCTGTTCGGATGTCGCAACTGTTCCTTGGCTAAGCCTATTGAACTACCAGTCACTAACTCTTCCTCGAAAGTAACAGGAGTACAAAGCTTTATTCGAAATACGGCATGCTTTCTGTGTGCATTGAATGACTAGAGCTCACTAGAAGCTCTGGCTTTCTCCCAGTATGTACAGAAACTTTACAGAGATAATATTGGGTCAGTGAACAATGGAAATCGCACGTGATATTGTCACCATAATGGTCAGTCGCTAATCCATAACACAAATAGAAAATATCGAGTGGGAGAAATTCAAAGCAATATCAAAGTCGAGCCAACAACCTTATGAAAACCAGTGGCCATTGAAGCATTGTAACAAAAATGATACAGAATTTATAGAGCCCAATTTAATACTATAGTTCTACTTGAACAAAGTTAGTCATTTTAGCCGCATTTTTTTTTGCTCAAATGACTAACAGTCCTCATTAGCGGTGACCATCTATTGAGCAAAAGATTTGTTAAGGTAAATTTAAAAAAAAGCTTTTATCTTTTATGATAGAGCAATCAATAATATTGAGCTTTGTTGTTCACTGATAATTCTGTTCTTCATCTTTTTCCAATACCAAATCCACCTCCTTTTCCAATCTCAACTTCACCAAATCCGCCAGGAAGATTGATAGCGTCATGATCAACCTTAAAATAAGTCGCAGGATAAAAGTACTTAAACTGTTCATGATGTCCATTAATGTCGAGTGATATGCAGAACAGTCGACCTCAGTGGGTGTTGAACTGGCATTTCACCCATATCGGGAGTATGTGCTACCCTCTACACTACCCTTCTGCAATAAAATACATCGATGAGTTGTAACAGAGAAACCGCTTCGGTGGTATACCGGTAGCACGCAGCCTCGGTATGAGTCAAATGCTAGTTCAACTCCCGCTTGAAGTCGAATGTTTTGTATATTACTCAATATCATTGGATATATGAATATAACATCATAACGCAGCTAAAAAAGTGATGGAATGAAGTTTTCTTGTAGATTGTTCTTGGTTTACGTAAAGCTCATATGGACACCATAATTCTGAGTCATCTAGGAGGCACAAGATTACAGGAAAAGTGAAATTTCAGGTTGAATTGGAAAGTGCCTCACCTTCCCGATTGCTATTGGTGCATTCGGATTAATCGCTCCATAACCGGGTTCGTAGCCCAGCACACGCTTGTTCGATCGATTACCTCCGAGCTTTCCAAGAACTAAAGATGCAAATTACTTTTCTACACAGTGATAATGGATTCTGGTGTGATTAAGAAATCTGTTCGCTATTATAAGTAGTGGTAATGTCAACTCCTCAAAATCTGACGTTGACTTGTCGGGAGAAGTTTATTAACTCGATTCCTAAAAATTTACAAGTAAAATTTTTGCGAAAGTCCAAGAATCTTTTTTAACGCTTGGGAATGTGAAACAAATTGTTGGAGATCACACCTTTGTTGAGGCCAGGTAAATTCGGCACACCAAACGATTTCAGAACTTCTTGGCTGAGTTTTTTTATCTCCGTTGTTTGGTTCGCCGCCAATACCAAACGATGGGTATCTACAACAGAAAGAGGGATTTCAGATAAAAAAAAAACTTGAAAATAGAATCCTTATTAATGGAAGAAACGCTTGATCCTGCTTTTACAGAGAATTGAGTGGTAGGCAAAGACACAGCCTTATGCGGAAATCGAACCCGCATTTCATCCGCTCCAGAGACGCATGCTCTACCACTACACCACCGAGTCACATTTGCCCAACCACTCATTCTTCAACACCTCTATGTTAGCTGTCAGCCACCAGCTTTTGAAAGGTTTGGTAGGATATGCGATTTCTCTTCAAAAACCCATTTGAGGTGACATCCACTGTTAGATCTAATACTTTGAAAACCTAGTATTTTTACTGCTTTTTTCGCAGTGTTATGATGTTACATATTATCTTGTTATGATATTGTTATGTTACACATTATCATTATTACGTATTATCATTATTATTATCATTATATAATTATAATATTGTTGAATATTATACACTCATATTATCATGTTATGTTACCTGTTTCTGAGTAAAATTATTTTTTGACTTTGTCTAGAGCTTAAATGAAGAAAAACAAGAAACGTCAGTGGTTCTGATGTTTCATGATGAGGCAAGAATATATCTAGTTTTCGAATCAATTAGTGTATCATGTCTTCGTTCATAATCAATCTATGCAGTGAATTTTGTACTTATGGCCAATTTTAGTTTGGGCACCTACAAAGTAGTGATTTTAAGGAATAGTTCAAGAGCGATATTTTGAATATGTAAGAATGGAGGAGGGTTAAATTTGCAATGCAGATTTGAAAGTATGTGAATTAGAACTGATGAGGTGATTGAAGCAATCATTAGACTACAATGGCAGGTGGCAAAAGTTTTTACCCTTTTAGGATTTGATTCGAGTGACATTTCTGCATTTGGTTGGTGAAATTTCTACGGATGCCAAATTATGCCTACTACAGTTTTGGAAAGTTGCTGCCTCACCTCTTGCTATTTACCATTACGCCCTTATACGTTAGACCTTGTAATGTAATGGTTGATTCTTTCATCAAAAGGACTTGTGATACCTTTTTATGTATTGACAAGTCTATTATTTAATGTAGAAATAGAACGTTGAAAGAATATTATGACTTTTGGAGCCATCCTTCCTGCCAACTCAGAGCCAGGAGAGGGCAAAAGCTACACCTAGAAAAACTATTCATGGAAACAATGAATCTGGTTAAATGTTGTTATTCTCATACTGATGAGCCTGGTGACCAGTACATACGTCCCTCTCTTAAAGTTCTCCAACACGCTCAGAATTTTTTGTCAACTACTAGCGAGTTACTAAGAAAGTAGAGAATTATTTGATCGCAAGAGCACTTTCCACGACCATGAATGTAACCGGTCGACAAGCTAAGAGAAGCACTTGACCACACTTAACTACTGCAAAATAATCGTTCTATAAACTCCGAACGAGTTGACAGACACGAGCCTAGCCACTGACTGAGGCTGTTAGCAAATGTTACCCTGCATGCAAGATTAAGAGTTCCCAAAAGACCTACATACTGGAGGTGAGAGCTAATCACTCTCACCTCAAACTAAACCTTCTTGTTCAGAATGACCAACGGTCAGTTCATCCAAAATTTGAGCATTCAAGTTTGACAGGAATTCGTATCAGTAGTTGTAAGTGCAATGGCATCTCAAAAATCAGTAGAAGAAATAGTACCAGTTTGAACTAAAAAGATATCAAAGTTGAGGTGACATAGAGGGAGAAAGAAGATCATCCATAAAAGTGGTTATCTTACTATACACACATGGCGATATTTGAATCATGTACGATTCATGTTTTTCTTCGACGTGTTACTTTTTTTTGTTGGACTTTATCTGATCCGTCATCACAGTTTTTTGAACTGTGCGGATCCCATATTTCTAGCATTCAATTTCGATTTTTCGTCTTTCTTCTGAGCGGCCTAGAATACTGGTTGAGCGAGCTTTATTGCAATCTCGAGGATAGCCTTGCTGAGGCTTTTCATATGACGTTGTTATTGACTGCCGAAGAGAGGTGAGGGGTACAGCTCGGCTCCATTCGCGCCGCGAACAGTATCACAAACCACTCGGCCACGCCGCCCATTACGTGTTATTAATAAGTTTAAACTGTGATTGTAATATAAAGTAAATTTTTATACATGTTACATGATTATTCGAAGTGTTAGAAGAAGAAAGTGATCCGATTTCATAACGAAAAACTCTACTAACCCGTGAGTAAGGGCATTCATGGATCGTGCAGGTCCTTTACCAATTCGATGACCAAGAGCTCCTAAGTCGACACCTTGGTTCAGAATCATACCACCAATCTAAGTAATATCAAATGTTAATCAATTTCTATTCACCTAAACTTGTCCTATCAAAGTCAATTACGTATCAACACGTTTGAAAATCAGTCGCAATGAGACGTCTTTGACCTTATGAATAGGAGTTTAATCGTTTGCCACAAGCTTCGTTGTTTGTGTTAAAGAAATTATAGCGAGCTAGGAAAGAGAGATTATAAGAACGGCCAGTCTTTATTCGATTCAGTTAAAATTATCCTTGCGATCATCGACTCATGACTTTCGCTACTTGATTATACTTGATTATTTATGTCTATTTTAGGCTGCTCTCAGTTGAGACCTTTCCACATTACATGTAGATTACATGTAGTTCCATTCTATAAACAAAAAAGGAAGGAAAATGCCTTGATCTATTCATAAGAAATAAACCATGCCTTAGGTTTCTTTGCACTGCCTTAGAGGTGTACAAGTGCATATCTGACCTATGATTTGCTATGGCCTATCGTTGTAACAAACCACTGTTTTTCTGCCGCTACTTCGGTATCAATTTGCCTATCCCGGAAAGATTTTAGGTTTAGTCGACGGGCAGCGTAGAGTAGCATCTGCAACTATCTGTACGTTATAAGACACCTCTTAACATTGCTATGGAAGCGTCAATGTTCGAGTTGCACATTTCACAAAATGTCTTCAGTAACCAATACGGACCGAGTAAAACCACCTGTGGGCATTTTAATATGTATAGTTTGCAGGATTCTTTATACTTGACTATTTATAACACTGGTATCATGTAACAAATGTGCGTTTAGTGTAGTGGTGGCACACTCTCCGCTACGCAGGTCCAACTCCTGCTTAATGTCGAATATCTTGAAATGATTCATCAATGGTCATGTCGTGTACAACATTGAGTAGCTATGGCTTTTCAAGAATCATTCTCCCTCATGTTATTGCATAATAAAGCTCAACAAAATCTATAATATGATGGAAGTGCACACCTGATTCAAAAATGGAATACTTCCCTTTCCGATATCGGTTCCGTGACTGGTTCGCACTTCGAAACCTATAAGAGCTCATCTTGTGTCCTCTTCTGCCGTGTTCTCACTTGCCCAGTTTGACGTATGGAAATTGACGTAGAATGAAAGAAGTTTTATGTCAAAGTGTTTTTCTACATCTCTCTCTCTCTTTCTCTCTCTTTCTCTCTTTGTTTCTCACACTCTAATACTTCCCCGGTCGCTAAACTTCCTTATTGGAACCAATTTTTCTACTTTATCCTCCTTTTTGTGACTGTTAAGGAGCATAGTCTCACGTTACCTCAAGCTGTCATGAGAATAAACTAGAAATTTCATAGTTCAATTGTTAGACATCAATATAGCGAACGCATAAGTGAGCATATAACAACGATTGTAATCCATCATATTACTTATAAACTTTTACGAAAGGATTCCTAAAACGAAAAAGAACCTGGTATAGCTCCAAGTCCGAACCCAAAACTTTCCCAAGTCCTAATTCGCCATTCTTCTGCTTCTGACCGTGTCCTTTAGGGCGTCCTTCATCTGTGTCGGCACGATTGCTTGGATAGAGGTTTAAATTCGGCACACCACACACATTTCTGAGAATTCTTGACAGAAAACCTGGAATCTAGTGAAAGTTGGCATCTCTCAATGACTCTGAGTACTGTAATAGAGATCTTTGGAAACTGATTTCAGTTTTGCCAGAGCCAGTCACAGTTACAGTAATTTTATGTATGAAGAAACTGCATAAAGGAGTACTAAAAGCGGCTACTTTATTGAATAATGAATATATAAAACGACCGCTAATCAACAAAATCTCGGTGAACAATGTTCGCTCCAGACAGTAAGAATACTTTTCATTCAATACTTTCTTATTGTTTTCAACCACCCACTCTTATCATTATGTTTACATTGTAAGCTAATATGATCGCAACATTTTCAGTAATGGTAAACACAAAAGTGCATTTCTTAACGGCTTCAAGACGGCGCTTTTGAGGAAGCGCTATCAACTCATTCGTAGATTCGAGGAGGTAGGTGAATGGTCAACTGGTTTGCACAGTGACCTTTAATCCCTTGGCAATGTAGCAAGTAAGTATTTTCAACCTCCAATACAAATGTCCTTAACTAGTTGAACGACCCCAAAGATATGGCGGGCCGGCTTGGAAGAGATGTGGGATACAAACCAACGACGCTGTCCATATCGCAGGTCACCTCTTACCACAATCTCGCACATGCTTAGTGACCCCAGAAGCACAAAATGATTATATTTTCGATGTTGGCCTGATAAAACGTGAGTCAATTACCAATTGATTATGGTGCATTTGCCTTTATGTCTACTATGTCTAAAAATTGTCAAGCACTGACGAGTCAATATGGAGCATTTTGCTGAAACTCTACGCATCAATATAACTTTGCAACATCTGAAGGAGATTTTGAGTGTTCAGACTAATGTGAAAATTTAAAATTTTCTATTCTTTTTTGAGAAAAAATATTATTCAATCAATAGATGACTCGTGCTTTCTATAAAATTATACTTGATAAATTAGAATTCTTGTAGTTACAAACGTAATTATTGTATCTGCTCATTACTTTTTGCATGTCAACATGTCATGCGCTCTTTTTATGGGCGACTTATAGAACCCAATACACATATCGGCCTTGACAACCTCATCAGTTGGACAGTACTACCCTTCGTCTTAGCCAATTCTCTCCGGGGCACCTACATCCCCTTAGAGATAGGGGACGACGTACAATTTACATGTGCCGTCAAGTTGAAGGAATCACTAGATTGGAAGTGCTCTCAGTCGATTGCTCTTGGCTGGCATTTTTTATGCTGTGATCAAGTAATCACAGTTGTAAAGCTTTATGGCGGAGATTACTCTTAAATTACCTGCAGATCATATCGCAGGCCTCTTCCCAGGTAAGCAGGTAGTTTGAAATGTGTACTGGTTTACTGGGCCAGTATCTGGAACAGAGAGTAAAGCACTCCGATTTGCACAGTTATGTTCAATTGCAAGAAGCTTTACTTCTTATGTAATTCATGATCAATCAAAGACTTTTGAAAAGGGAAGCATAACTTGAAATTCTTTTGAAAAGCAGTAGAAATTGATTGTAGTGTTTGAATAAAATTATATTAATGTATCTGATAATGACATAACGTTTTGAGCCGTTCATGAGGTTTGATAAGTGCTATACATGCTGTTGGTCACTATAATGTCAGGGATTCTGTCACCCGACTTGTGGTGATTTGCTATCCGGCGTTGATTCCTTTATAAAAGAGCAGAGGCTTAAGGGGATCGGCTGAACCGAAAGAAGCCGTGCTACTGGTGAGTGCTGGAGGACGATACAGGCCCCTGTCTTACACTTATCACATCTTACAAACGGCTCACAAACATATTATATTTTAATCACACTATTAATAGGTTGGAGAAGAAGTTTTAAGAAAATGCTTATAAAACTTTTATATGCACCTATTACACCCGAACAAGTATAAAACTAATAGTCAAAGTACTTCCCTTCAACTTCAAGCACTTCTGCCACTTCTCCAGCAAACGATTCCGCGAGCATAAAATTCCGACTTCTTGTTGTTGAAGAAATGAATGAGCGAATTGTGCAATTCAGTATCGGTACCAGACTTTCTTCACCTTCGTCAGACTTTTTGAACCACTTCTACACCGTACCTCTGCCAACCGTGTCTTCGCCCCAAGCCAGATTGATGCGTTCACTTGCCACCGCTACTTCTGAACCCAGCAGCCCGTGCATCATCAACTACCTAATTTGCTCGCTTGTCAACTCTGTCATGAAATAAGTAGATAAGTTATATAGTAATCAACGCGAGAGAAAACGGGCTTTCAAATGAGCTCAAAAACACAAAATATGGCCGACATTCAGAAAAAGTTACAAGCATTTTCTTAGAACTTTTCCCTTGACTTATTATTGGTTTTGAGCGAGGTCTATGAAAAAGCGATCGATTGGAATGATACATAAATGAAATTAAATAAAATTGAGACTATTATTTTGTATAATGAGCAGGCGAACTTAGATGGCTCTATTGCAAAAGTGATATTATTTGGGTAACAACGTAATGTGTAATAATAGGAAATCATTTTCGCGAAAATCCGGAAATTTAGTTCAGAAATGATGTTATGCCGAGGATCGCATCTACATTAAATAAAACTCAATCACACGGTTCTCAAAATGATTAAAAAGCACATGTGTTGCAGACAGAAGATTATTAACATAATTTAGATCCCATATGAAGGAGGTTTCGACAGCTTTTGCATTTTAGGATTGATTTGAGTTGAATATGTTGAGAGGTGATCTATTAAGCAGAGTGTTTCATGATACCAACGATGAAAAACGGTTAGCACATCAGGAACCTTTTTCTGCTTGTGAAGAACACATCAGCTCCTTTATTGAAGGC
>JAHQIW010007241.1:0-26869 GCA_019055375.1 Parelaphostrongylus tenuis
TTAACACCTTTGTTTGGGTATTTACAGTAGAGTTATGGAGGAAGAAATTATTTCTACGTAGATCTCCGGTGGGCAAATCGAGTGTTTTCGGTAGGGTTTAGATTAGATTTTTGGTGTGCTTTGAATTGATGCTTGGTTTGGAGCTAGCCCGAGATCATTCAGAATTACAAGCTCGGCCACTACGTGCCAGTTTTTTCAAGATTTCAGTTCTGATAATTATGACGTGCCTTCTATCCATAGGTTGAGGAAGAAGGTCCTTGACATCCGCTTAAACCGCTTATGCATAAGTTCAATCAAGAACAACAATAATTATTCTGGTAAATGAAGACAATCATTATTCACGATCTTCTGATAACGACCTGCCAGCTTCCAGGGTTCTGCTCAAAATATAAGTCCTTGGGATTTGTTCAGAAAACTTCTGGCGTGCCTCTTCAACCTGATCAAATGTCTCGAATCGGTGTCCACGCAGGAAATATTCCTTTGCCCGGAAAATACCAGAAATGGGCAGCGCAGTATCCGTAAGGTAGGGTAGGTTGCATGCGGCAAGACAGCAACTCCCTCCCATCAAACTTCTCCTTAGTCTTCTTTGCGGTGTGAGACCTTGCTTTGCTGAAACACCGCGGCCAACGTCATCATATGATTTACGAAGAGTGCATTTTAATTTTATGCACTAAAAGTGGTGTTCGTGTGGAAGTTTCGAATGGAAATAGTCCTGAGCTACTCCCATGGATTTACAAACTGTGTGAAACAAACATAGAATCTGTTTTTTACTGGTTCTAAGGAATTTTTTCCTTACTCTAGTACTTTGGTTTTTTTATTTCTTATCTGCCCTCTATGTGCATTTCTCAAAACTAGCGATAAATGTGTCGTGATGAGTAACAGAAATCAAACCAACGAACGAGACCTATTCACTTCAGAATTATCAAAAGATTTGCCTACAAAAGCACCACTGAAGATTTCCGAGAAGTGAGTTTCAGGTATTTCGTTTATTTTCTCACTATTTGTTCAGTTTTTTACCTCAAAATGCGACGGATATTGTGGCCTTTCGTTTCAGCATAGAGCTCGTTCTGTCTCCCCTGTTTTATTAGCCATTATGTCCTGATATGTGAGTCTACACGCCAGGATATCGAAAATAAGGTGTCCGGGCACGTGATGTGCTTCAACGACAACCAGTGGACGAGAGCCGTTACCGACTGGATTCCTCGGGATATCAAGCGCCCTATAGGAAGCACCGACCCGATAGTCCGATTTCTTCACGAAAGGCCTCGATGAAAGATATGATGCTCAGCGAATCCCTATAGCGAGGAGGACCCACTGGGCCACTCTTGCGCTCGATAGGGAAAAATGGAAGTGTTGCTGGTTTTTGCCCGAGTCACTCGCGATCAACGGGACGACAGGTGATACAGGTGATGTGAGCCGGCACATAGGCTCACAAGTGGCAGCCATTTTTTGAGATTGTTGTCGAAAATGCTGGAACTAATATCTCTGATGCCTCGTAATCACTGTTATAGGGCAACTTATAAAGACCGAGCCACGTGTTTCGACCTTGACAGTCTCACCAGTCGGGCGCTGCCGTTGGTCTTCGGCTAATACTCTCGGGGGAACTCAACCTCATACTAAGAGTAGGCGACGCCGAACATTTTACACCGTCCCTCAAGTGAAAATATCATTGAATGGGCAGTGTTGTGCCTCGAATGCTTTTGGCAGGTATCGTTGATAAATCATGTCTTTTGTTTCGAGTGTCTCCTCGAAACTACGCTCAAATTTTGATATGATTGGTAATCGTATCGCGAACATCTGTTTGGATATGAATTTGCGGTCTAACTTACTCGTCCTTTTATAGACTACAAGAAATTTGGATGAATATATTTGTAATTTCAATAGAGAATGAAATCATCATCTGATGGAACTGCTATTGTAGTACTAAACAAAGACCTCCAGCAGTTCTTATTTTTGATGATGTTTTTTGATGGTCTCTTCATGATCTCTTGTTATAAATTCACAGGCGACGCGCTGATGTTTCTTCATTTTGTGAAAACATTTTTTGTATTAAGATATTTATTAAGAGGAATGTTTGTTAGTGATTTTAAACAGTACATTCCGTGAAAACCCGTGTAAATATCGTAGATCACTTCATACAGTAACTGAGATCCGGAGGTGTTCAAATTTGTATATCATTCATTGGTCAGTTTTAATATCAGCGCATTCCAATCGGCATCAAGAAAGAACGCGATCGAAGCGCAATATCAATGTTACCAAAAGCAGTCTATATTTCCCGTAAGACCAAAGGAAAGTGGCTCTCCTTAGGTTTTGTCACTCTACTGGTCGGCTTTTAGAAAATAAAATAGGCTAAGAAAAAAACAGAGGCAGAAAAAACTTTTTCAAGTGACGCTATGAAGGACTGTTGACTTGTGTATTGATACTTTATTGTCCTTACCGGACAAATGTGTGTATCATACACTTCCTAATCCAGTTATTCAACGTATTAATTCATGCGCTCCAACAGATTAGTTTTCACAAGCTGTCGAAGAATGAAGAAGTGAAGAGTTGCTTTTTTTTCTCAATTTCTAAAGCACTCATCGGAGAAATCTTTTATCACAGATCCTAACTGTAGCTGCGCAGTGGCCTTGTTGTTCTCTCAGTCATGTCAACAATGACACTACGGCACCATTCTTTGCCAATAGGAGACAGATTCGCATGTACTACTCATTTGAAATTCGGGATATCTGCCCGTGATGAAGTATTTAGGTGCGTTTTGATCTTGGTTTGGAGCATTTCGTACAAGAAGGTCTAGATGTTGTGAGTACCGTGGAGAAAGATTGGTCCCTCGCTGTCGACTAATGTGGGGCGCAGATGTAGAAGTTCCTAGCGCGTTTTGTCAATTTGCTATTTGTAGTTCACCTCTATAGTCGATGTTTTCGGATTTGGACGTTCCTAATGGATCCAGTTCACCAACACATCACCAATAGGGCACATGACCTTGCCGTGTGATCCATCAACAGAGTTTCAGTACTTTAGAAAAATCCATTTACTCAGCTAATCGTCGCTGGTTGATACACAGAGTATTCTTCTTGTTGTATATGACAGTGTAGTCAAGAAACGATTTCCATTGGCTGCACAGGAAGGCCGTGGACCATCTTACAGCGGCGACTGCTGGTTTTCGTCCAATTCCTATGGCACCTGTTTGTTCAGCCTCTTCAATTTCTCCGTCATTAGATGACTTAGATGCTCCGTTACACTTAACATGTTTACATCAAGTTCTTCTTTAGTTTCTTAAGTAGTTGTGCATGCATGTACTTCCACCAAAACTTACATTCATCTTCCTCAATAGATGACGTCCTCCTCTACTATATTTAACGTCGAGTTCGTTGCGAAAAAAGAAATTCAGACTAATTATGCACTGTGCAGTCGAGTACTTCCTTGCCCCATAGTTCAAGCTACTTGATTTGCACATAATCTCCTTGAAAATCGTTGGGTGAAATCCTGCATTTGATTCGAAACAGCTTCAAATATTAGCACTAGCCATGATACACAAGAGTGAAACATCAGAATGTTCAATGTAAGTATAGCATACTAAAGATTTTCGAAGCACTTACCTATTTCTGAGCAAATGTAGACTCGTCATCTTCTCGAGTCTAACAATTGCGTGGTTTCGTAATGCTGTTGGCTGGTGTACACTGATTTCATTCGCCATCGTATACCCAATTTGTGCAATAGCTCAAATGATGATGAGATTAACAAACTCCTAGAAATCGCATGAGCCAAATGTGGCCATCGTCGAATCTAGAACATGATGGGGCGTTGCTGCCTTACTCAAATTAGGTGCTTCCAATAAATATTACAAATGCGTGCTGTCGCTATTTCATGTACCAAAACAAAGCAACAGTAAGGTTTATCGTTTTTCTATACGTCATCATTCTATTAAGCACCTTTTCTTGAGATTACGTATAAAGTAAGCATATTAAGCTTGAAATGGTATGAATGAATTGATTAACTCATTTGGGACCATTTACATGTGCCTTTAAAGTAATACGTCATCGCGAAATTGTTGGAGGCGGTGATATAAATCCAATTCAAAGCAGTGTTACGGAGCTGGTAACCAAATGTTGAATTCTGCTCTATAACGTTACCACTCCCAGGCTCTATAGGTTCTGCTGGAGAGAAGTTATCACA
The DNA here is from genome assembly GCA_019055375.1 of Parelaphostrongylus tenuis. NCBI lineage: Eukaryota > Metazoa > Nematoda > Chromadorea > Rhabditida > Metastrongylidae > Parelaphostrongylus > Parelaphostrongylus tenuis. The sequence continues at coordinate 4,174 of JAHQIW010007241.1, forward strand.
GTGCAGTAAATGTTTGCAAAAAGAAGAGTACGCATTAGAATTCACCGTCCAAGATCATCTGTTCGGAAGAGTGATCGAAAGAGTCGTTGCGACCACTGTTCAGTCTATTTCTTGAATATGCAATAGAATTCTCGATCAGTATGATCTACCTACACAAATAAAGGGCACTGGAGGACCAGTACAAGTAGTTTTACCCCCAATAAAATGATATGTTCAAAATGCGATGCTGGAGCATAGAAATTGTGGTGAGTACCAGCCAAGTCTTTTGCTGAACCCTGTCTACCACGGATAAACTGTGGACAGCGTAAAAGCGTTTGTCGCGCTTTCAGAGTTAACTGACCAGTGAATGTCTTTCTTATGTAGGAACTTTGATTGAATGAGACAACAGCATCATGACGGCCTAATTCTTCATTGTCACTTAACTACACCATTCAGTAGAATTCTATACGATGGCACCATTCTGTCGAGCTATTGTCATATTGCAGTGAATAACCACGAGATCAAATAAAATGTACCCAGTAAAACATTGACCATAAATGTTCTGGAAAATCGAAAGGTATTAAAGACCCTTTGCAGGTGGCAGCAAATCGAAGCACATTAGTTTTTCTTTTCGTTAAGTGGGAACTCTGTGAAAGGAAAACTGTGCAGAACAGGCAGAACGTCGTGAGGCACACCTACCTATCGAAGGAAAGTTCACAACTAAGTAAAGATTGCAATCTTTCATGCTAATTTTTCAACTTATTAAGTGACTAGTAGCGCATGTGGCGCAGTGGTTAAGGGTGTTCTGCGTCCCACACAACATCAATGGTTCGACCTCGCGCTCAGGGCTCACCAAGCTACCAGACAGGTCTCAGACTTGTCTGGGAGTGAAACCAGCACTGATTCGGTACGGCGTGAGGCCACAGCGATTTATTGTAAAATCCAGATATGCATTCAATAACCTCAAACGAAGTTAAAAATTAAAGACGATCCATCAGGGATTAATCAAAACCAAGAGCTTTATCCTATTATCCTTTGAGAGACTGAGTGCTTTAAGACGCTACCGCTAAGGAAATTATGCTTGAATAGACCATCCACGTAAAGCCTGCGTCGTTTGTAAGAACATTTTCTAAAAATACAGTGGTTCACGAACTAGTACTATGTCATTCGGCTCGCGACGAACATTTTAAATCCGAGGATAGTTCGAGATTAAAATATGCTTGTTATCGTCTTTAATCTGGCAAAAGAATCTTGTGACCAACACTTTTTTCACACTCCTAAGCTTGTACAAATTTTTCATAAGGCTATACATCAAAGAGTATCGATTATTCATAACGATGCTGAATGAAGGCGATCTGAAAACTAAAGAATCTCGCGATGTTTCGTACTGAGGTCTAAACTATACACCATTTAAAGCTTATTCCCTGTGCTAAAATGGTGATCTGAAAGTATAAAAATGGTGTTGCTTTACTTTATGAGTTCAAATCAACATCGCTTGAAACGACTTAATAAACTCTATAGGAGTGTGCAGTATGAATATAAGGAGTGAAATTATCATAATAATTGTGTTCTGCCCCTCATTTACACAAGACCTATTTCTACTTCGTCGTGTCAGATAGTGTAGGGGAAGTCGTTGACGCTCATCAGCGGCTGACTCGAGTCTCTAAAGCTATCGTCGGATCGAATGGCTAAAAACAATTTGAGAAGTTCGACAAAGGTGTGCGGCATGGATAGGAGTGATATATTCATATCGAATGCGTTCTGCGCTTTCCCAACACAAAAACGTCCCACTTTGTCTTCACAGCGCGAGGAGTTAAACCGTTTGACAACTTGGAACGTTTGACCCTGTAATTGTGTCAGGACAAGCTACTCAGCGTCTTATGAAGCTGATTTACGCACAAGAATGATATGGTGGATCTCCGCTCTCAGCAGAGGCAACTATTGAATCAAAGGCCTTCAATCCTGGTGACACGATACAGCAGAATAGTAATGTCACTGAAGTTGTGATATCCTACGAACACTGCATCGTATATATATATAATATATATATATATATATATTTAATCCCAGTTAAAAAAAGATGTTCTTTCCCTGCATGACGACACTTTGCCATGAGGAAGCCAAAAAAGTTGAATAAGAAGACTTACAAAGCTTCAGTGAACATTTTGTGTGAGTTCATTTTCGCAAATCATTGCCTTTTCTCCAAAACTTCTCTACAATATTGTTTGGAAAGATTTTTACTATCAAGTCGCAACTATAAACGCATTTGGAATGCTTGCTGCGTTGAAAACCATGGCAGTTCAATTTGGCGGAGCGAAAAATTTACATCTTGCTGTCAAAATTTGTAGACTTTAATAGCTCATGCTTTGAATGCTAAAACAGGGCTTGAGCTAGATCACATTAGTTTGAAAATGCCACTGAAGTTCGCCTAAATCTCCACCGGTCTAAGCAACATAGCGCAGATGAATCGGATAAATAGACCGGTTATGTGATGAGTAGCGACAAAGTACGGGAACTTCCTCTAGGATTAGTGCCTTAAAAATGGGCGAAAGTGTTCAGATCATGTCAATCAACCACGAGCTTTAATGAGATAAATTGTGTTCCTTTCAGAATTTCTTCTCATTAGAAAAAAATCACGCACACACTAGGCAAAGCCGTCCTTGGTGGCCGAGGTAGCTGCTTTAAAGTGAACCTGGTGTTGAAAGATGTTAAAGGTTGATTATTCAGGTGTTGATTTGAGTAAGCTGAGATATGTTGTTCACATTAATAACGGCAACAAGCGCCACTGTTTTGCTTGTTTTAATAGAAAAAAAACATGAGGAATTACCTGCATAAAAATAGATCAATATTTGCTTCCGAAGACGAGGTAAATCACAATTGTTGAAGCACCATTTATATTGACAAGTAAAGCGGAAACCTAGAATGAGTAACTTTGTCTGACGGCACCAGTTATCCTTCCATAATTCAGGTATTTATCTGCTTGAAAACTAGTAGCAATCTACTGATTAGGGCAATGGTGAATTCCATATTTACTGCGGGAATTACATTATTCAAAAATTTCGTGTTTCTCGCCAGAAAGTAGCATTGATCATGCCAATTCACAATCTATTAAAGAGTGCTGGTAATGAACATTTGTCAGCCAACTATGAATAGCAGTCATAAATGCAAAAACCTATAAGAGTTTACCGAACTAGTGCTGTTGAATAATAATCAAGCCCATAATTCTTCGTCAAGTTGGTTGGAAAAAGTTTTTTGTGTCATTCCAGCTTATTCCTCACCGCACAGGCACTGTAGTGTTGTAAGTGAGATAATCGGTAATTATGCGTTTCAAAACACTGTCAAGCTTTCTAGGCCCTCTTCATAATCTGTGAACGAAGATCAGTCATTTGGATACTCGGATGGCTCTCTGATGGTAGGTGAGCCCCAGCGTAGCTTCTCTCTTCATAATCTGGGAACGAAGATCAGTTATTTGGATACTTGGATCGCTCTCTGCTGGTAGGTTGAGCCCCAGCATAATTTAAATTCGTTTCTCTCTCGCGCGATTGTCGTTCATGATGGTGGTCTGTTCCGAGCATGTTGACGTACGCAAGGCCCATTCTGTGACTCTGAGTTCATTGCTGATGCAGTTGGTTGAGGTCAACCACAAACACAAAACCCCATCCTTTGGGTGAACTTTCTCGAGAACTTTTGCATCCCATCGGAGTCTACTTCACTATCCCTTTTGTCTGTCTGTCAACTGTCCTTCCTATTACGTGACAAAACCATCTGTGCTACGCCACTGATGTATGCTTTTCTTGATCTCGGGAATGGGACAGTTTTTGAGATCTGAAGTGCGCAAACGGGCTAGACGCTGTGAGAGCCGACTGAGTTTCAGAACACTTATCTGAGGTGCTCTGTGAGTGGTGCGGTGCGCAGAATGTTGACGTGATTGTAGCACCAGCCTATGTCTCTGCTGTCTCATATCAGAGCGTTTCGAGGACTTTCAAATTGAAAAGGTAAACAGAGGGTGTGCGTTTCTCTATTTGGTTCATGGCTCTCCTTCTCCTCTCTAGTTTTTCTTTCGTGTTATTTTTCATGTTCATTGTACGTCCAACGTACACGTACGAGGTGCTCCCTATGCTCAAAAAACAAAAATACCATCCAATTTGATTGCTCACCTTCGCATCATGGATTCTTTATGAACTAGGTTTTTGTTACGTCTATGCGTAGCTCAGTCTTTTCTCCCACTTCGTTAAGACCAATGTGCATCGTCTCTGCTACACTGGTACTTTTCGAAAAAAAAAGTACGATATAATCCACAAAACGATTGTTTGGTTCCATCAATACATAGAATGGATTGGTGATCGCAATGGATCAATTCGCTGAGTTTTATTGATTACCGATTAGGAGATGAATTCCAATTTCAATGCGACGCGGTGGTTAACGGTAACGAATATATTGAAGAAGCCCTTTCGCTTGCCATCTTTATCAAGAGGCCGCTCTCAAAGCGTCTGACGAAAAAATATTCAAGCACAATATCAAACACGTACTTCGACGAGCAGTGTCTCTAATTGTGAATGTCCGTAAGCACCAGCGAGTTCAAGCACATTGTTGGCAAATGCTAGCAGATTGAATAGGAGGAACTCAGTTGTAATCGCCACCAACATCACCGTCACGCCATTTTCTTTTCGATCTGAAACAATGCCGGAAAAAATATCTTTTAGATTGAGAGATTCCTCTTCTTCTCAATGAATAAATAATAATAGCTCCTAAATAATCACAATAACAAATGATTAAATGAGTAAAAATAAAAAGTAAGCAAAAATATCATAAGTAAAGAGGGTAGTGTGACTTTTAATTTTTTTTTCTCTGGAAAAACAACCCTTTGGAAAAATAAACGAAACTGAGCTATGGTATACACCGCTCTAGTTGACTTTGATCATAGACAATTTGATATGAATTAAAATAAATTTCTATCGCATTTTCATTATCAGAGCGAAAGCAAAAGAGGACTAGGTGTTTGGAACTCTGCATTCTTCCTTGTTGAGCGGACGCGAAGTCGTTCTCAATACCGTTTATTCTGCTTAGATGTTTGAAAAAGTTGAGCCAAAAAAGTGTTCTACGTATTATCCGAAGAGTGCGTGATGAGACGCTAAGATAAGGCCGATGGTGATGATTATCGTTTGGAGTCAAAAACTTATGATAACATTAGTTGTACTAAAGTTGGAATATGCCATCAACTTTTTGTAGCAGCGCATTTCTACTCATCCAAATGGACAACTGTATGAAATGTTCAAAATGCGTCTTTAAAATGATTGCGGACATCTCAGACAAAAGATGAACACTTGCCAATCACATCAAGTCACACTAAAAAGAATACACTTCACATAATCGCTGTGGCTTTCCTAACAAGAGGAAGAGTCTTAGTGAACATTAAGTGTATTCAGCAAAGAATAAGAGAGAAGTGGTGTTTATTATATGACCAGAGCGCTTGGAACGGTACCCCTAAAAGCATTATCAAATGTTTCACTTTGTATAAGATTATCTGACAAGGCCGTGAATAGATCGGTTTCCCTTCTTTAGCAGAAACAAAATTGTTAGGTCTATTCTATGCAGCACTGGATAACGTTTATAAGGATTTCGAGCCTCAGAGTCTGGAAAGGTGAAAAAGTGCAGTAAACTCAGCCAAATACACCCATACCTTCAGCAGAATAGCCACGAGACTAAGATTCAAATTGTATAGGATAAAAGACAGCTCCTCCACACATTTACCCTGCTCTATGAGACTTTCATTGAGATTCTATGTGGAGACGATATCACAGTGAGAAGTGGGCGAATTTGGTACTTTTGCTGTTTCGTTTACAATTTTGGTATGGTGCTTCTTCCTTTTTTTTATTTAGATTTTATCACACCAGCGATAATAAATGCAATATAAAGAAAAAATTCATAAGCACTTGGGTGATGGATAACACTGTAAGAAGTTGCTTCACCCATTCATGTATACTTTAATAATATGTTTCAATCTGTTATGACGCGACAATCGCCGGTTACAAAAAATGCATACTAATGTTACAAAACCACGGTTAGGACGTCGCATAAAAATATTGCGCTCTGACATGAGCTTTTTGGGCCTATCGCGTGCTCACAAATGTGAGATTCATCCATCAAGAGATCTGATCAAAAGATGCTACGGCTATCTGAGTCTCTGAAGTTTCAAGGGATACTTACTCGCAAGAAGCTACTGACGTGGACATATACCTCCACCTCATTGCATTTTTAATGACATGGCGTTTGTTGGTAAATGTTGAAATGCCGTTGGGGAGGCTTACGAACGGTAGTACGGACAAACTATCAGTGTAAATCACTCAGTTTTCGCGTCTAAAAAGTATAATAAGGAGCGGAAGGAAAAAAGCCCTACATTTTTGGAGTGAGGGAGTTCGAGCTTCGCTTAAACGGATAAAACTTTGCACAACTATAACAGGAAGCTTTCTCATTACATCGGCACCTCCAAGAAATCATTTCCCTTTCTATGAAAAAGCTCCTCAAACAGATCAAACGGAAACAACTCCGACTTCAAACAAGCTAACACCCTCTTTTTTGCTCCACCTCTCTCCATCTACCTGTTTGCCTCGTTTCTAGAAGTGATGACGAAGATTTATGCGAGAATTGTCACTTCTGCTGCTGTCATAGGCGATTTCATAGATAGAACTGCGAGACAGGAAAAAGTGACAGAAAACGTGATACGAAAAATCTAGTGACCATTTGGCGCCCGCTCATTCCTTATCGAGTTAGCTACAAACTACAACATGCTAGCCGTCTGAGTGATGATTTTTCTCACGATTCTTGATTATGGTAGACTGCCCAAAGCAATTTTGTTAATGGACGATTGCACAAAATCCGTGTCAACATGTTATCCCCAAGACGAAGGTCGAGTAATTTATCAGAAGCATGCTAATCCAGATTGAATATTTATTCCTTGTTGTCTATTATTTGAGACGTCCGCAGTATCTCTCCTAGGCAAGAACGGAGACGAAGAGGGCAGGATTAAGTGATTGAGTAATAGTGAATACGTCAAGATTCATTAATCAAGGTGATCCAAACAAGGGAATTTGATCAGGGTTAACAATCTGATGTATCCAATGAGCTGCTCTTGTTAGTGAAAGTCCAGGGACTTGCAGGTGAGCGTTTGGCGAGGAACCGAACCTTGCTTCGTAACGGGCAACAATATTTATTATGCTGTCCCCCCTCCCCTAACAAAATGATAGTCTACTGAAATATGGACGATCAACTGATCTTGAATCTGCCGCTATCATATTATAATCGTTGCTGATGTTCCGTATGGGACGCATTTCTCACTAATGAAAGTATTTGGCCGACTAGTTTGTGGGACAACCTAATATATTCAATTATGAAGAAGTCGAAAATTGAAACTTAGCTGTGTGAATATGTTATATAAACATTGTGTCTAGCTAAATAAGAGGAAAAAATTTAACAAAAAGGCGTGGTGATTCCAAATCTAGTTGCAATAACCTTCCACGGGCCTTAGAAATTCCAATAAATGTTGCCTGATGCGACATACCGTATCCACTAGCAGTGCTCCCCTTGACCACTGTATGATTGGTTGAAGGAGCTGTGACGGTGATGCTCGCCGTGAACGACGGCTGTGTAACCATTACGGTATCGGTCATGATTTGTTGCAAGTGTTTTCTTAGGACCACAGCTCAGACTACAATATGCCAAATATTCGTTTTTCAGCCACGCATGTCGTGTGGTCTGTTAAAAAAGGGCTGACTTATGTAGTCCGATACACGTGGCCCCGACCTTGTAGTCTGGCCAGTCGGGCAGTTACCCTTTCTCATCTTTTGTCGATCCTGTGAGGGCGCTCCGATCCCCAAACTAAGAGTTAACGACGACGAACGTTTTACATTCTATGTCCAGTGAAATTATCACCGAACACAGAGTGTTGTTCACATCGATTGCTCTTGGCTGGTAGATCTATTATATCATTCCTTTCGTTTCGAGTGTTTTCTCAAGACCACAACCTAAATCAGCTCCAACTAAGTTTCCGAACGTGATCCAGAAAATAAAAGGTAACCATAAAAATGAATTTTTCTTCTACCTATTTCGTGCAGAATTCTCCTGCGCATCGTTCTGTGAATTTTTGCACATACTTGCCCAACAATAGAGCCGTCACAGAAACTCATTCGCAACTTACTGCTTTAAGAGTTTTACTTGGGGCACAATTTTAAAATTGCATCTGGCAACATCAACCGTGCAAAAGGCCACCAAGTTGTGAGTAGAACTACGGAACTACGGAGTATGGATGGCTTACAAATATTCGCATGGGAATACTGATTTGGCAGATCAACCAAGATCCGTAAGACCGCGTGAAATTGATAGAGAAGCAATCATTGAAGCGATTGAAGAAGATCTGACTTTGTCAACCGGTGATTTAGCCTATGATTTATAATGTTCAAGCGCGCAGATCCGAAGATTTTGAAATATGCAGGTAAGAAAAGGCGCAATGGCAGCTGGATTTCGCACAATCTCACACAGGTTCAAAAGAACAAAGGAAAGCAAATTGCGTAAGCTCATCTTCGTCGTCATCGGCGCTCCTCGTTTTTGGACAAAATTTTCACCCTTAATGAGAAGTGGATCTTCTTCAAGACAGCGTCGTCCAAATCAGTGGTTGTCACCAAGTCAGCACGGAACACCAACACCTTTCATCACTTGGAATAATAACTTATTGAGTTTTTAGATCAAGTGCGCAAACTTAGTTTGAGACCTATACACACGTAATCGAGAATCATAACGTAACACTCAAGGGAACTGCCACCTACAGTTACTGTGTGCGCTATACTCGCACCCAGTAATCTTATTAGAACAGATATTTGATCGCAAACGGTGTTTGCATACGCTAATCAGCTTGATTTTGACTCTCTACAATGAGGCGATCTTCTCCATCGTTTTGCTACACTACTTTACTAGTTTGAGAATTCTGAGAATAGTATAAAACACATGAATCTCGTGTCGAATTACAACTCTTTATGCATCGAAATATTGGAAAGAGATACCGGACAAGAGGGAACACCTTCCAAGAACTTTGTGCCACCCTTCGCTTCGGCGGATTGTGTGCTACAGCAGTGGACACTAAATTTGGCTTTGATGTCTATAGCGGCGTAGCGCTCCCAGCACTCTGACATATGTAAGGTGTCCATGATTTTGCGGTTGGCGCCTACGGCATTACTGGTACTTTAAGATGGTAGAATTGTTGTTGCGGACGTATAAGTGATTGATTTGCAAATGATATTCCATAACTGCACTAACATAGTTCCTCAAATAAACTACTTGGTTCTTTCGGGTTATAAGGGAGCATATGGGTATTCGACCTCATTCGCTTTACAGAAACTTCTCATCGAGGTGTTAGCGATCATTTGAAAGCTTGAATCTTTGCCTAAAGATATACATAGGCTAGTTTTCGGAAAGACTTTTTCGTACGCTGCAAAATCCAAAATAAAACAATGAGATAAATATATAACAAGTCCTGAACCATTAAATTCTAAGGGCTAGGCAGGCGCCTGTTTCGTCCTATCGGGACTAATCAGTAGTCACCTCCGTTTACCCATTCTCTTGAGGTCATACTCATCTAGCAAGGACTCGACGTCGAGCAATAAATCACCGCATGTGAGGTGATAGTACTTCCTTATATTAGAGTCACCAGAAGTCGAGCTTGTGGCTAGAGGTATGGAGAGGTATAAAACTATGCTTTAGATGCGCATATTCCTTGTAAGACGGAGCTCCTTTTTGGACCATTAGTAGTCATTCGATAGCGTAATGTTTGTTGATTTCGATGCTGTGTTTATTTTCTAAAAAAACCTTCCGCTTCAGTGCAGCAGAAAGAACACAGTGAATTCACGTACGCACGCACGCGAGTAAGTGGTCTTCGGCCATTAAACGGGCCGCGAGGTCAGGCGGCAAGTGGGCTGTGATGACGAACGATCGATTGCAGACAGGCTTTATGAAAGAGCGATCTGTGCTTTTCAATTAGTTGTTTCACCGGTCTGGAAGAAAACACCAAACAAAATGTATGACTCTATTATAAAACCATGAAAAAGTTTTTATTTGGCACTAAATGAATATAAATCAATCATCACTATGACCACTTGAGAAGCTGAGAAGGTTTGGATGTCCTTCCAATAGCGACTATCAAAGGCTTTCAAATATTACGAGAGATTCTCTTCAGGCTCTTATGCTCAAAAATCGATCGATCGCCGCATTATCCGACTTTGCCTAATCACCTAGCGGCCCCTGAAATGACTAAAGAACATTTTCTCAAGCATGCGATTCAGTTCATCTTTTCTACAGCACTGTAGGGAAATGGTATTTCCAGAAAATAAGCACAGCATTGGAATCACTAAAACTAACGTTGTCGAATAATCACTGATAGTCTCAAAAAAGTGCTCTACCTTACGGGAAAGATGCGTTTATGAGACACAAGAGACTTCCTTCTTCAACAACGTCAAAAAAGGCTTGTCGCAAAACTGGCGACTGCGAGCTGCAGCCAGAGATTTGAGCTCGCGAATGATTGCTCACTCCTGTGAAAAGTTTCTGTTAAGCAAATGAGGTCGGATATCTAATTGTCCCCCTATAACCTAAAAGAACCCTACATTCAAATTTCTGTACTTCTACTAATCGTGTCTGCAACGTAATTTCCATAGCACTGTCCCCCTGCCCGTGCGTGTAAGATGGCTGCTGCAGAGTTACCTTGTTGGAAATCTAAAACTCAATATAGAAAGTTCGGCTTCAGCTTGTTCATGTTAATACGTGCCAATTAGACTCATGTTACTTCCGATTACTTCCTTTTGCCCACGAACTTGTCCTGCCAGAAGGAGAACAAAAAAATAGTCATAAATTTCGTGACCACCATTCACCTATGGACAATGTGTCTACTTGCTACATATGAAGAGTTACAGAAACACAATGATGATAAGAGAAAACAACCACGTTTCCATCTATGAAAAGCATGGAGTATTTCTGGCTATACAACACAAATATGACTCATAACGCTCTAGATATTTCAAGAATAGTGAGCACACAAAAACGCACCAAGAAGTAAGCTCTTTTGAAGCATGAGCATACCATTGAGATTACTTTAAAGAAATTTAGTACTCATTGAAGGTGACGACGGGTTGCAAGCAGCCTCTGGCCTTGACGGCGGCGGACAGGATGGTGAAACTGCTGTGTTCACAACAGCCTGCCCGCTTTTCATATCATCATATGAGTGTAGCCGATACTTCTTCGATGTTAAGAGCAAGCAAGGATATCTTAAAATGAATGGTCACTTCTGGTTTTATCTCAGCAGTTCAATCGTGTAACAATTGTACCTTAACTCACTGAAGTTAGATGATAGGGTCGTTGAATCATAGCTCAATCTATGCGGACCCTAGCTCAAACGTGTCACTATGATGCAATTCAAAAATAAACACATCTGGAACTCAAATTTAAACCAAAGGGAAAATTTTCATGAGAAATTGTAAAAATCAGTGTTGTCAGAACTTTACAGACTTTACTCAGGGCGCCAAAACTGAAGTAAAAGTTTTTGTACATCACTCTAAGTCAACAGGTATATCTATAACATCAAACCACCGCTAGCAGCTTAAATAAAGAGAAATTCTGTTTGAACACAAACGATTTCCAAGTAGAAGATGGTTAGAAATTGAACTTCACAATGCGCTTTCTGCAAAATATATCATTATAAACTACACAGCAATTCACTACATTCTCGAAGTATTGAAGTAACGAGATTAGGAACAAAACACTGCACAAAATCAGTGTAAATGCAAGAATGTAAAGCCGAAATAAACTTGAACAAAGGTTTCTCGACAGAAAATAAGCTCCGAGAATTTTAATGAGTCGTTTGGTGTTATACTGAGTTTGAGGCACAAGTATTTCTCGATATATACTGACCTTTCTGAACAAAATATACAGGAAAACCACCTGTGTGTCAGAAAATAAATGCAGTGGCTGTTTTGCGCTTTAAGCCTGTGACTTCAACTGAAGAGATTACGTTAGATTGATCTGAAAATTTACCAGCTCACAAGTGGTACGCGGACCTAGTGAATTTCTTCGAAATTCCTACGAACTTCAGTGCCTCTCCACGGAGATGACTGAGTATGTTAGGTGCTTGTCGCGATGTTTCACCACCAGCAAGGGAGGATATGCTAGAAAATATCAAGCGAATAAATCTTAAAAAACAAGAGATCTATGAGATTGTTCATGATGTACCAGCTACTGGCAAAGAAATTTCATCACCACGCTACATTCAGTAGACAAAAATTGCTCATTTACGCCCCGGATGCACATATAAGAGCGAAAATAATACCCGTGAAGAAGACAAGCAGAACCAAGGTCGTTTCGCCAACTGACGGTACAGCTGCGCAGCGAAAATTTCGATGCTGATGCGCGTGTATCGTAAGGAGTTGTTATCGCAATAGCTCGACATATACAGAGGGATAAAACCGCCAATAGGGCGCACTACAGAACACGGCTCCGTTAAAAATTGTGTCAAACTGCCGATATTCTGCGAGATACACGTAATGCCGTTGGTGCAATTTCACTCCCCAATCATACCAAGCCTCTCATCAGTTCAAGATCCGAAAAGTGGTTTAAACACAGTCTATTGTGTCCATCATGCAAACGCTTCTAACAATTCCGAACGAGGAAGAATTGTTGCGGCGTCCTTCAGGAATTAATAAACACATATGCTTTACACTTCATTTTTCTTTTAATCAAGAGCAACTTTAACACAGTACTCCATGTATGCAATAATGGGTGAATGGAAAAGTGTTATAGCTCGCTATACTTTTTTCGTTGATAAATTTGCCAGAATGCCAAGCAATCTGAGCAACTCAAACGATTACACGAAACATTAACAAGTCTTCAAATGTCGGATTTTGTCCTTGATCATTCACGCACTATCTACTTCTCTTTCAGGTGACGGCAACAAGATTGTCTGTTCGGCTTTGTTGTTTCTTTCCCTTGCAAACACACCGACTGCGTTTTGCTTTATGTGGGACAAAAAATCGATGTTTTGATAAGCAGCCGATAGCGAACATTGACGACTGATGGTAACACACTGCTAAAAATAGTGAAATGTCGTAAACTTAAACTTGCCTTTAGGTTTACTGAACTGGCATGTTGTTGCCATGCCAAATGTTGACTGTATTCCGTGCAGCGCCAGTTGAGATGGTCCTGCGACCTTCAAATAGCGATCATGATGGATTCATCGCCTACTGATCAAATGATTTCATAAAGTTCACGATGGAAACGGCGGCTTTACCTTTCAAAAGCTCGTATAAGAGACGTCACCGGCGCGTTTTTAGACATCGTGAAAAATGATTTCTGCTTAAACTAGAAAATCAACTCGACATTAAGTGTGTTATATCGCCTGTATTGTTCACACACTCTTCTGTATGGACCTTACAATCTATCGAAAAGGCCTTCAGAGTCTACCACGCAAATGTTTCTAACTTGAGTCCAAAAATTCTAACTACCACCTCAAGGTAGTGAGCATCGTGCACTTTTGTCCTATTCTCATCTAGCGCAGTACTCAGGAAATTCTGACTTTCCACTTAAGTGAAATTTTATGCGGATACAAAGTGGTCAAAAGGTTTCGCCTATATACTCATCACCACCTGCCTTCTAACCTATCACATAACATGTACCTGAATTCATGCAGTCTTTCTCTTCACCATTCGGACATACGACTCATCTACTGTTCTCGGAAAAGCTCGCACACGGGATCCAGAACCAATAATTGATGCAGTTTTAAGTAGACAATTCTCATAGAAATTTTCAGACCACTTGTTAAGAAATGACAAATCTTGGCAATTGTTTGTTCTATATAATTGCGTGGATGGGGCTGTGGCTGAGTAGTTATGATGCTCGTCGCGGAGTGCGCGAGCAAGCCTCCTCTCTCCAATACTCTCCAGCGATCAATAACGAATCCTTTATGGAAAGTCATAGCAAGGTTATTATCACTATTGCAAAAATACGTGCCCAATAAGTATTCTACGACGCTCAAGAAGAGAAAAAACAAATAAAATTCTAGAAGTTTTGGGATTCATACAGCAAAGACGGATCAATAAAGTGCCCACAAGATCCAAAGCTGTGATTTCAAGCTATGATTCTTTTACCTCTTATGTGAATGCACTGAATATTGCTAGTTTTACTTGTTTGTTTTTATTGTAATCACTGTGTGATGTATTGATTATACATATACGTATATCAGTTGAATTTTCGTTGGAATAGTGCTGGAATGAGAAATGCATATTTGGCCCAACTGAAACTTTTCTAGTGAACGAAAAAGGTTGAGCTGCTGACAACGATGCAAGAGATTGTCTCAGTGCTTCACAGAGCAGCAAAGCCATTCAATATTTTCGAAATGTTGCAGGTAAAGATACCGGAGGTCAAAAAGCTGCGATATCGATGTATAGTACAAATCTGCCGCGATTCAAACACTCACCACTTTTATAGAGCATATGTCCTCTCATTATGTCATGCCAAAAGACATGTCACCGGTCTTCAGAGCACATAATTTGAGGCTTTTCACGATTTATTTTGAACTTTTTTGACTGTACTTTACATTCACTAATCCATTAATGCGGGAAAGGCTGAGTGGTTGGTGATGCAGGATGCCAGAAAGTAAGGTGCTAGTTGGACCCACTTTCTCAATACTCTTCTGCAATAAACAAACGCCCTACTGAGCAGACCAATTTGGGATTTAACCTGATTTAACTTACCAAAATAGAACGGAGTGGAAGTCTTCAAACAGCGATTGAATTACTGTCTTGTGATTTAGGCGGAACGATGGATAGTGTAACAGGTTTCTGAACCTCATATTATCGCAGTCGCTAAAGTTTAAATCAGCCTACTCTCAGATTTCAAATTTTTTCTGAAACACCTATATCGCAGACAACCAAACTGCTAATATATAAGAAATTAACTCGTTATTACCGCCGTCCACCCTCATTTCGAAAGGGGCCACTAATTGATCCATTTATGAAGTGATAGACAATGAAGAGAAAATGAATATCTATGACCGTCTTATCGACTCATCAGCTAATGCGTCATTTGAGTGAATATCCGAGTTATTCATTCTCTAGGTGATCGGTAAGATATTATGCCTAGATCAGAAGTTTGCCGGTGGAACAACGACTAGCACCGTCTTACCAATCCCTTCTTGTCTAGGGTGTAAACCTTAATTTTCAGCTGTGGACCATTGCTCTACTGTCTATGGAAATTGATTCTTATGCAAAATATTGGATATCAGGATCGAGTTGGACCCGCGCTTCACCCATCCTATTGTGAGAGCTACAACTATACTATCAGTGGGGCCACTCCACCACTCTTTCTTCGATCCAAACTGTCGTAGTTGGCACATGGGAATCAACATATCTTACCTGCTGCGTTTCAGACGAACGGTCTTTCCAAGATATAACCACAGCGTTGCTGTCAAAGACGATTACCATATCGAATTTTCACTAATAGTTCACAGAAAGCGCTCTGCCCGTCGGGAATTATGCACGTCTGAGACATTGCTTCGTATGTAGCTTACAACGTTATAAGAGCGCGTATTTAAAAACGTCAACGTGGGGCTGTACTATAATGTCTCAGCTTTCGAGTGATTGCTAACACCTTCATAAAAACTCTTTCCTCCAGCCAGTGAGGTCGGTTTTTCAGTTGTCCCCGCATAATCTCAAAAGAATCAGATGATTCTTGATTTTCTTTTTTGAGCAGAACACGAGGTGTTACATTAAACTTTATTCGATAGCTGACGTTTCGGCAGTTCGCCTTCTTCAGAGCCTGGAAAGGTCAAAATGTTTGCAATACAATCAGTCAAACACCTCCATTACTTCTTTAGAGAAAATCACCAGACCTAGATTTCAATGGCATCAAGCAAAAATCAACACTCATCATACTCACCGCTTTTTATATGTGTTCCACTGGATGATCCAAGTGGAGATTACCAGCAAGAGAGACACATAGGCTCGCAATGCACCTTACCCATCAAAACAACAGTTTTATATACTGGCTCATATCACGAATGTTTACAAGGCATTCCTCCCTGCGGTTTATGGTTGGATTAGTCGCATTAATCCAAAATGCTTCCAAGATCTTTCGCGCTGATGTTTTTTGCTCCTGCGCAAGGATGGTGACTTCGATTTCAAAATCAACTCCGTCGTGCTTCTGTGCTCTATGCGTACCTAGCGGGGTGTTTCGTCTATTAAGACGCTTGTCAGCTAGGTGTTCTTCTATGCGTGCATAGAGCGGCCTACCCGTTTCGCCTATATATTTATCACTACACGCTTTGCAAGAGATTAGGTAGACTGTACCTACG
The DNA here is from genome assembly GCA_019055375.1 of Parelaphostrongylus tenuis. NCBI lineage: Eukaryota > Metazoa > Nematoda > Chromadorea > Rhabditida > Metastrongylidae > Parelaphostrongylus > Parelaphostrongylus tenuis. The sequence continues at coordinate 20,531 of JAHQIW010007241.1, forward strand.
CTCATGCAATCACCGCCTCTGCCGTTAGGACATATTTTACAATCTTTCGTTATGCAGAGACGGTCATATAAGCGGTTTCGAACTAATTGGCGTTTTAGAGTATTCGGTGGTATTTCTATAATGGCCACCGATTGCTCTAAACCCGCTCTTTTCAAACAGCGTTTTATAGCTGTACTAATCTCATTTGAAAAGAACGGGAGTATGAACGAGATTTTCCTCTCATTCGAGTTTTCGTTCGGAGGCGCACTATTTCCTCTAAACCTAAGCCGAGGGGCTACAAATTCATATCCATTAGAAGTGGCTATTTCCCGAGCCAATTTCACGGATTCTACTCTCTGCTCCTCCCCGGTGCATACATTGGCTGCTGTTCGAAACACGTTTTTTGCTAGCGCCTTTTTCGTATGTGAGGGATGAGATGAGAGATAGTGAACCAGGATATTCTTATTACTTGGCTTTCGGTACCACTTTGTTATGTAGCCGCTCTCAGTTAAGTTTATTTGCACGTTCAAAAATGGGAGCCAATCGTCTTTTGGTAACTCTCGGGTGAATTTTATATACTCTGACTGTTCATTCAACAATCTAAAACAATTATCTAGCTCCTTTTGAGTGGAACAGATAACCAAACAATCATCTATATACCTACAGTAGAGTAATGGCCGGAGATCCATTACTGGTGCTTCCACTTTAGACATAAAGGCAATGGCCAGGCTAGGTGCCAGTCGCTGTCCCATTGCCAGCCCTCTGGTTTGAGCATAATAATTCCCGGACCATCTAAAGATTGAGCAGTTCAGGCACTCTTTTAGTAGGATCATGAACTGCTCAATCGTCAAGCCATACATGTTTACAGCTCCCTGGTGTTGTATGAGAAGCTCATGTGTGGCTTGCAATGCGGAGTCATTCGACACGTTGGTATATAAAGCAGTGACGTCGAATGACTCCATTACGTACGCGTTGTTCGGGTTCGCGTTACGTAGACGATCCAGGAACATCTGAGTGTTTGTCAGATGGGCTGGAATGTGTCCTAGCAACTGGGATGTTATTAAAGTCAAGAACCATGCTATCCTATCCGTCGGTCCGCCTACACAACTGATGATATGTCTAACTTTGAATATAGATGGATCCTTAGACATTAGATCATCAGTGGATACTAACTTATGTGTTTTTATAAGCAAGTATAAGACAGGACATGTTGGTGACTGGACTTTTAACTGAGAAATGATAGATGGTTTTAAGCCTGCCGCTTTTGCCGTACGGACTCACTCACTGTTTAATTTGCGGTTTTGCCTTTTGAATTCCTTCACAGAAGATGATCGGTAAAGCGAGGCATCTTCGAGATGCTTGTTCGTTATTGCGATATCTAACTGTCGAGGAATCACAACAAATTCTCCACCCTTATCACTAACTGATAGCCTTATCCTACCTTCCTGGATCGTCTACGTAACGCGAACCCGAACAACGCGTACGTAATGGAGTCATTCGACGTCACTGCTTTATATACCAACGTGTCGAATGACTCCGCATTGCAAGCCACACATGAGCTTCTCATACAACACCAGGGAGCTGTAAACATGTATGGCTTGACGATTGAGCAGTTCATGATCCTACTAAAAGAGTGCCTGAACTGCTCAATCTTTAGATGGTCCGGGAATTATTATGCTCAAACCAGAGGGCTGGCAATGGGACAGCGACTGGCACCTAGCCTGGCCATTGCCTTTATGTCTAAAGTGGAAGCACCAGTAATGGATCTCCGGCCATTACTCTACTGTAGGTATATAGATGATTGTTTGGTTATCTGTTCCACTCAAAAGGAGCTGATAATTGTTTTAGATTGTTGAATGAACAGTCAGAGTATATAAAATTCACCCGAGAGTTACCAAAAGACGATTGGCTCCCATTTTTGAACGTGCAAATAAACTTAACTGAGAGCGGCTACATAACAAAGTGGTACCGAAAGCCAAGTAATAAGAATATCCTGGTTCACTATCTCTCATCTCATCCCTCACATACGAAAAAGGCGCTAGTAAAAAACATGTTTCGAACAGCAGCCAATGTATGCACCGGGGAGGAGCAGAGAGTAGAATCCGTGAAATTGGCTCGGGAAATAGCCACTTCTAATGGATATGAATTTGTAGCCCCTCGGCTTAGGTTTAGAGGAAATAGTGCGCCTCCGAACGAAAACTCGAATGAGAGGAAAATCCCGTTCATACTCCCGTTCTTTTCAAATGAGATTAGTACAGCTATAAAACGCTGTTTGAAAAGAGCGGGTTTAGAGCAATCGGTGGCCTTATTGAAATACCACCGAATACTCTAAAACGCCAACTAGTTCGAAACCGCTTATATGACCGTCTCTGCATAACGAAAGATTGTAAAATATGTCCTAACGGCAGAGGCGGTGATTGCATGAGCGTAGGTACAGTCTACCTAATCTCTTGCAAAGCGTGTAGTGATAAATATATAGGCGAAACGGGTAGGCCGCTCTATGCACGCATAGAAGAACACCTAGCTGACAAGCGTCTTAATAGACGAAACACCCCGCTAGGTACGCATAGAGAACAGAAACACGACGGAGCTGATTTTGAGATTGAAGTCACCATCCTTGCGCAGGAACAAAAAACATCAGCGCGAAAACTTCTTGAAGCACTTTGGATTAATACCACCAATCCAACTATGAACCGCAGGGAGGAATGCCTTGTTATCACACGTGATATTAGTCAGTATATAAGACTGTTATTTTGATGGGTAAGGTGCATTACGAGCCTATGTGATCTCTCTTGTGGTTGTCTCCACTTGAATCATTCAGTGGAACACATATAAAAAGCGGTGAGTATGTTGAGAGTTGATTTTGTGCTTGATGCGATTGAAATCTAGGTCTGGTGATTTTTCCTAAAGAGTATTGGAGGTGTTTGGCTTATTGGATTGCGGACAATTTGACCTTTCCAGGCTCTGAAGAAGGCGAACTGCCGAAACGTCAGCTGTGAATAAATTTTATTGTAACACCTCGTGTTTTGCTTAAAGAAGAAAAACAGTAATCACATTTAACTATTTTTAGCAGTGTGTTACCATCAGTCGTCAATGTTCGCTATCGGCTGCTTATCGAAACGTCGATTTTATGTCCTACATAGAGCAAAGCGCAGTCGGTGTGTTTGCAAAGGAAAGAAACAACAAAGCCGAACAGACAATCTTGTTGCCGTCACCTGAAAGAGAAGTAGATAGTGCGTGAATGATCAAGGACAAAATTCGACATTTGAAGACTTGTTAATGTTTCGTGTAATCGTTTGAGTTGCTCAGATTGCTTGTGCATTCTGGCAATTTTATCAACGAAAAAAGTATAGCGAGCTATAACACTTTTCCATTCACCCATTATTGCATACATGGAATACTGTGTTAAAGTTGCTCTTGATTAAAAGAAAAATGAAGTGTAAAGCATATGTGTTTATTAATTCCTGAAGGACGCCGCAACAATTCTTCCTCGTTCAGAATTGTTAGAAGCGTTTGCATGATGGACACAATAGACTGTGTTTAAACCACTTTTTGGATCTTGAACTGATGAGAGGCTTGGTATGATTGGGGAGTGAAATTGCACCAACGGCATTACGTGTATCTCGCAGAATATCGGCAGTTTGACACAATTTTTAACGGAGCCGTGTTCTGTAGTGCGCCCTATTGGCGGTTTTATCCCTCTGTAGATGTCGAGCTATTGCGATAACAACTCCTTACGATACACGCGCATCAGCATCGAAATTTTCGCTGCACAGCTGTACCGTCAGTTGGCGAAACGACCTTGGTTCTGCTTGTCTTCTTCACGGGTATTATTTTCGCTCTTATATGTGCATCCGGGGCGTAAATGAGCAATTTTTGTCTACTGAATGTAGCGTAGTGATAAAATTTCTTTGCCAGTAGATGGTACATCATGAACAATCTCATAGATCTCTTGTTTTTTAAGATTTATTCTCTTGATATTTTCTAGCATATCCTCCCTTGCTGGTGGTGAAACATCGCACCAAGCACCTAACATCCTCAGTCATCTCCGTGGAGAGGCACTGAAGTCTAGGGCCGCTTACCACTAGTGAGCTAGTAAATTTTCAGATTAATCTAACGTAATCTCTTCAGTTGAAGTCACAGGCTTAAAGCGCAAAACAGCCACTGCATTTATTTTCTGACACACAGGTGGTTTTCCTGTATATTTTGTTCAGCGTTTTTGTGTGCTCACTATTCTTGAAATATCTAGAGCGTTATGAGTCATATTCGTGTTATATAGCCAGAAATACTCAATGCTTTTCATAGTTGGAAACGTGGTTGTTTTCTCTTATAATCATTGTGTTCCTGTAACTCTTCATATGTAGCAAGTAGACACATTGTCCATAGAGGAATGGTGGTCACAAAATTTATGACTATTTTTTTGTTTTCCTTCTGGCAGGACCAGTTCGTGCGCAGAAGGAAGTAATCGGAAGTAACATGAGTCTAATTGGCACGCATTATCATAAACAAGCTGAAGCCGAACTTTCTACATTGAGTTTTAGATTTCCAACAAGGTGACGCTGCAGCAGCCATCTTACACGCACGGGCAGGGGGAGCAGTGCTATGGAAATTACGTTGCAGACACGATTAGTAGAAGTACAGAAATTTGAATGTAGGGTTCTTTTAGGTTATAGGGGGACAATTAGATATCCGACCTCATTTGCTTAACAGAAACTTTTCACAGGAGTGAGCAATCATTCGCGAGCTCAAATCTCTGGCTGCAGCTCGCAGTCGCCAGTTTTGCGACAAGCCTTTTTTGACGTTGTTAAAGAAGGAAGTCTCTTGTGTCTCATAAACGCATCTTTCCCGTAAGGTAGAGCACTTTTTTGAGACTATTAGTGATTATTCGACAACGTTAGTTTTAGTGATTCCAATGCTGTGCTTGTTTTCTGGAAAGACCATTTCTCTACTATGCTGGAGGAAAGATGAGACTGAATCGCATGCTCGATAAAGTGGTCCTTGTCCATCATGGGCTGCTAGGTGATTAGGCAAAGTCGGATGAGGCGACGATAGATCGATTTTTGAGCATAAGAATCTTAAGGAATTTTCTCGTAGTATCTGAATGCCTTTGAGAGTCGCGATTGAAAGGACATTTTAGCCTCCTAAACTCCTCAAGGTGGTCATAATGATGACTGATTTATATTTATTCAGAGCCAAATAAAAATTTTTTCATGGTTTTATAACGCAATCATACATTTTGTCTGCTGTCTTTTCCAGACCGTTAAAACAACTAATTGAAAAGCAAAGATCGCTGTTCCATAAAGCTAGTCTGCAAACGATGTTTCATCGCCACAGCCCACTTGCCGCCTGACCCCGCGACCCATTTAATGGCCGAAGACCACTTACTTGCGTGCGTGCGTGCGTGAATTCACTATAATCTCTCTGCTGTACTGAAGCGGAAGGTATTTCCAGAAAATAAGCGCAGCATTGAACTCAACAGACATTACGCTATCGAATGATTACTAATGGTCCACAAAAAGAGCTGCATAGTTTTATACTCTCAATACATATAGACACAAACTCGATTTCCGGTCACTGCAATGCATGGTAATCCCATCATCTGACTTGCGGTGATTTATTGCTCGACGTCGAATCCTTCATAGATGAGTATGACCTCAAGAGAATATGTGAATGGAGGACGACTACTGATGAGTCCCCGATAGGACGAAACAGACTCCTGCATTGCCCATAGACTTTAATGGCTCAGTACTTGTTAGATCGTTATCTCATAGTTTTATTCTGGATTTCGCAGCGTATGAAAAAGTCTATCCGAAAACCGGCCTATGTGTAGCTTTAGGCAAATATTCAAGCTTCCAAATGATCACTAACACCCTATGAGAAGTTTCTGTAAAGCGAATGAAGTCGAATATTCGTGCCTCTTATATCCGAAATGAACCAGATGTAGTTTTATGTGAGAATCTATCTTAGTGCATATTATACCTTTATTTCGAATGCTTTATCAAGACCATGCTCAAATTCCACTCGATTCTTTCATTATTATTTGAGCCAATTTGTCATGTGGTCTGGCAAGGGCTCTTGTACAGCCGAAACACGTGTTTTGTCCTTACAGACTCGTCAGTCTGGCAGAACCCGTCGTCTTTAAATATTTCTATAGTCAGTTCTCTCGGAAGCTCTACTCCCTTGCAGAGAGTCATTGAAGACGAACGTTTTGCACTCTGTGTCAAGTGAAATCTTCATCTAGCGCAGAGTGTTACGCACTCGATTGCTCTTTGGCTGGTATATTTTATCGTATTATACCTTCTGCCCGACTGACGAGTTTGTAAGGACGAAGCACGTGTATCTTTGTGCAGTTAGTTATGA
>JAHQIW010007242.1:0-52166 GCA_019055375.1 Parelaphostrongylus tenuis
ATAACCTCTTTGTGTTCGAGAAGAACGTTTGAAGCCAACAAAAGCGGAATACGTTTCCTAATTGTTAAGAAGTTCAAGCTTTGAAATTGAGAAAGGTTGACCTCGATTTTTTAGCTCACCTCAGTAATAACACATGAAGAGCATCACTTTAGGAGAGAGGTGGGTTGAAAACAATTACTTCGAGAAAACGTGTAAGGAGCGTGGACGCGTGGTAATTTCTGGTTGCCGAGTTAGTGAATTAGTCACTATTTTCTATAACTGATTATATATTGAAACCTCTGATAATGCGAAACTTTCATCCAAGTGGGAAAAAACACTTGCAGGTCGGTGCACTCAACTATTTGATTCCAGTCAATGGCAGCGCGACCGCAGGAAATCGTGAGTACCAGTAAGCATTTGACTATTTGCATTTAATTGGATTGTAGCTATTCTGAAATTTTGTCCATTGGGCCATTTGATGAATGTTGGCTGCTTCAAGGTTTATGTAGGGTTTTCGTAACCATTGCTCTGCACTATCTCTGATCACCTAGACTTCCAAAACAATGGCTCTCCTCTTGAATCACTTGTGAAATACAGGCATAAAGGTCCTGATGTATGCACCGTGTGCGTATTCAACTGCGTTTAGCTTCACTGTACTTGACTGAATCCATACATTGCTCGTAAAACGACGCTCTGCTGTCCTTCCAGACTCATTAGGTACCGATTTAATGGCCTTGGTAGGATGAAGGCGATGATGATCCCTTGAACTGAGATCAAGCCACCTCACACATGTGTAATGCAAGGTGTCCATAACCACTGCTCTGCACTGCTTTAGATATGACTGAAATTCACTGCAACACCCTTTCGTTTTGAACCATAGCTGAATGAAAACTATAATGTTTTTGATCGGTAAATTTAACTCAGATTTTCGGCAAGGAAAACAAAATCTTCATTTTTTTTCATGAGCCTATCGTGTTATTCGAAAAGAATTCATATGTGAAATTTTTAATTGCAACCTTTAATGCATCCATAGGTTTTCAAAGTGTTCTGAAAACGAATGCATGATGTTTTGCTATACTAACTTTTTGTAGCGGTCATTACATCTACTTGATATTTTTAATACATCAAACTGATGAGAGAAAAGTTCTAACATTTTGACTGTCTCACTAAATTATCCGTTTTATAATATGTTGCTTTCGCTGATCACTCTAGGTGATGCGGAAAAATTATATTATAGCTCAAATTCGTTTTTGTGCAATCTTCAGTTATTTGTTCGATTCTTTTTCAAACTAGTCGTCATGACATTTACTCTACGGATTTCTTGTACAAAGTTCTTTCGATTCGTTTTACCGAATCAATCATCGACGAAATTCTTCAAAGTTTTTGAGTGTGTGTTCGGCTGCCGCTTGAGGTTTTTCCAATTCCTTATCAAAATCATTAAATGTTGGTCGATTCGATTTTGAATGGAACCGTGATTAATGGGCTACGGCACTGCCACGTGAATTAGAATAAACTAGCATCCGACACAGGTCTGGTACTAAAATTTCGGCTCAGATGGCATGAGAGGGCTGTTGGACCGGGATAGGAATCAACCGCAGCCTGATCACATTGAATCTCTTTATCACATTTGTAAATGTGCTTGAAGCAGCCTGAATCTTAGCATCGTCCTATATAGAGCACTCATTGTTACATCTACTAAAGCATACGATGAAAGATTATCATGACTTTTTATGGTTGCTAGAAACACACTTATTCGTCTCTCATAGGTGAATGGTTCGAAATGACATGTAAGAAACATTCCAACGGCCTCATTACGATGGAAGTTATCCCTAGACCGAGCAGATCCGGAAACTTGCAGAGCGTTGGCGGAAGATCGTGAATAATGATGGCTCTTCTTTGAAAAATAATTTTTGTTGTTTCTAATTGAGTTTATGTATAAACTTTGAAATTCCGGCAGATGTCAGATACTCTACTGAGCCGTGTTCACAGTGTGTTTCATTGCGCAGGTCCGAGTACTTGCGATATTCAAGTCGTTTTTCTCTTTCTTCTTGAACGCCACAGGATACTGGTTGAGCTTGCCTCTTTGCAATCTCAAATATAGCCTGATTCTGGCGTTTCATAGGGTGTTCGTTATTGACTGTCAGAGAGTGCTGAGGTGTGGGTTCGGCGGTACGTGCGACTCGACGAACATCACAGCCACTTGTTCATGGCGGGCTCGAAGTGTAATATCTCGAGTCAACAATGCAGTTGATTCAAAAAGCTGACCACTTGCGACCTGTCTAGGGCTCTTCTCCCTTCCCTTTTGCTCTCTACTAGTTTATCACCTATTATTTCATTAATCATCTAATGCTTCGGTCGAGCATAAGAAAGTTTTCATTTATAATACGTAGTTGATTTTCGAGATGGGTCCTTGAAGCGCTGCAACAGTCGGAAGAAGAGTAGGTTCCGCACTCCAAAGAGTGGGATTTTGCGACATTGGCCCCAAGACATTGCGCTTTCTGAACACATCTATCAAATGCGAAACATAATCTTCTTTTGAGTGCTGCAGTACAATAAGGAGTTTTTCTCATAAACAAAGTTACTACGGGGACCGTCAAAACTCAGGCCATCTCTTACCAAAAGTTTAATGTTTGTTCAGTGAGAAATGCCTGAATGTGGAAGATATTTTGAGTTTTATCGCCAGAGCGCATTAAGGAAGCCGTTCTGAAATGAGATGTACGTTGAAATTTTCCAGATTTCGGCTATCGAATGGCTACTAGTTTTGAAAAATCAGAAAAAGAGATCACGAAGCCACACTGAAAATAAATTATAGTTGAAAGTCCGCAGGTTTCAGATAACGACTGGTTGTGAGAACTCTCAGAGAAAATCATAAAGTCAGAAAAAAAGTTTTTCCTAAGAAGTCATAACAGGGTGCGAACATCGAAAGTATCTTGCGAAACTTGATCTTATTTTGACTGTTACTACACAGAAAACAGGCTATTCAAAAAATAAAGTGCACAGTTGAAATTCATTTGATTTTACTTATCGTATGACTACCACAACCTTCGCGAAAGTAAAAATTGGTCTTTATCAAAGGGCTCAAACAGGGTGGAGATAACATAAAAATCGCTATACTTCTATCCCTTCTTCTCATACCATAGCTATGAATAAAGAATTCGGACGAACTCACGCATTGATCCTAGAATTAAGGGTGTGAGGTCCACCAATATTCAAAAAAATATCAAGAGTTTTCGATGAATTTGGATCGCATTCAATAAACACCACTAGTTTGGCGAACTAATCATTTTTTTCATGTTGGAACTAATCATTGTTTCCAATTTACAGCCAGTTCCATGCAACAAAATACATGAAAATTGAAATAAGTCAAAAATAAATTTGGCTGAATTGGGACCAAGTATAAATAAAATGTAATAGAATTTTAATTAAGATTTCAAATATAGACTTTGCATGATTACTTGGTTTTTTCCTTGGAAAGTGTTGATTATGGATGAAGTTTACGTTATTTCTGATAAAAATATCCTCAAAGAAGACTGTCGAGTGATATCTGGTCACCTACTGGCACAGAACTTCTATTTATTGACGAAAAAACATAATTTCATTACGAAAGCACCACAAAAATATTCAAACACGCGCCGGCAGCCTTCCTTCATAGTCGTGCGAACAGCCAGGCAGTCGAAAATGGCGCCGGCAGTAAAGCGATATACAAATGCCCCATCACATTGATATAAAGTGGAAAATTCTGGTCCTCACTTAAATGTTGTAGTATGTGAATCTGAGCGTATATGTGTGGATATTTGGAAGCATCAGGTAGAAGGTAGTGGCCCGACCCATACTCCCAACTATTTTATTGTCACGTAGAAACGCCTTGGTTTAATAATTATCAAACATGCAAAGCGATTCCACTCGACCGTCACTCACTCACTCCTGCGACAATCAGTTGTAAAAAGAAAATCTTTAAGCAAGGGTCGAAGCAACACTTGAAATATTTGAGGATTTTTGCGAAGGATGAGCGCAAGAAAAGAAACCGAATGCTAAAAGTTTAAGAATTGCACAGTAAAATGTGATATAGGGTTACGCAAAAAAAAATTTCGGCCTCTGGAAGCAATGTTGACATGTGGTTCATAAATCAATAATTTTGGCGATGGTTGAAGATAGCATCGCATTGGTCAAGTTAAATCAAAGAGAGAGGCAGAACGAAAGTGTAGTGCGCAACACATGAAATTCCAGAATGGTGATAGCGGATTTAGAGCTACATTAGGTTTCGAGTTGACCTCTTATCTCAGCTCTCACATGGGTGGCATTTTACATAGTGCTTTTAAGGTGGTAAAATAAACTGTAACTAAAAGTTGATATAATGCTTTCATGGTCATGGCACTTGTTCATAGACAACGATGCTACTCGCAACACTTACGGTATCCGATAATCCCGAGAAAACAGTTTCGAAATCCTTCTTGCTAAATCTCTTGGCTTTAAGAAACACTCAAAACGAACGGTATGATAGTGCATAAATACTAGCCGAGAGCAACCTAGTGTAGAACACTGCCATTTAGTGATTTCTTTTACTTGATGAAACATGTAAGTAGTACGTCGGCGTCTTCTCTGTGCGAGGTTCTGGGTTCCCCCAGAGGAATTGGCTAAGACGAAAGACACTGTGCAACTGACGAGACTACCAAGGCCGAAGCACGTGTATTGCACTGTATAAGTGCCTATAACGGACCACATGCATGGCTCAAAAATACTTATTAGGCATATTGTAACTTGGACGTGGTCTTAAAAAACACTTGAAATGAACGATATCTTTGCACTGTCTAAGTGCTCATAACAGACTACATTCATGGTTCAAAAATAATTATCAGGCATATTGAAATTTGAGTTTGTTGTTAAGAAAGCATTCGAAACGAATGGTGTGAACTCTCTTGTTGATGGCTTTTTGTCTGAGATGCCTATGATTTGAATTTCAAATAGTTCTGAGTGTGTTTTCGGAACCCTCATAGGAAGAACTTTACTAGTATACAGGTAAACGGTTGAAACATCAAATGTAACCGCGTGAATCAACGATAAATGTGATCTTATTCATAAATAGCTCCGTAAAACGTACACTGTCTTTACAATTTTGATGGATGATTCCTCATGAGTAGTTCGACAGTTTTGCAAGAAATGTTCTCATGTTCACATTATTTCGCTTTAATAACAAGACATTCAAGTTTTTGTTGTCAACTGACCGCATCTGCAAAACCAGTTATTTTTCTCCCAGTTTCTCAGCTTTTTAATTTGATCGGACACCTGTAAGGCAGTAATTGTATCTACTCTGTGGTACACATGTGGTGTTTTTCCAATACCCTGAGCAGAGCTTCCGGCAAACTGCTACAGCTCATGTCTGGATGGATAAAAAGACGCTTCAACATCGCTAGGATTTCGCCAGCAAGACAAATATCCATTCAATCACTATGTCTTGCACAATAGACAAGAGCACATTGCATAGGCTTGAGGTATAGAGCAACGCCGGGCAATTTTGTCCTCATTTTCGTACTACCCAAGTAAAAAGCTTTAACTATCATTGGTTCTTAACACACTTGACTTCAAATATGGAAATGGGACTTAATTAAGTCGACTAGTGTTCTTTGTTTGAAAGTTATTACAGCAACGACTTTTTTTTTGAAAAATCAAGGATCGCTTACAAAAATGCATCTTATCTTCAAAGTTTATTCCGAATATAGTAACTTTTAATTGCATAATTTTATGAAGTGCTGCAACTGCAATCATAACAACTGAAAACTAAGACAGACTACAAGATAGTAGGCGAAGCCATTCGATTGACTGATTACAGAATTTTATAAACATTCAATTCATTTGATTCGTATTACAACTTTTTTCACTGTGCAAATCCCAATGCTTCTAGCCTTCAAGTCCGCTCCTCACTTCCTTAAGGTTTTCATCTTACTCACGGACGTCGCAGAATGCCGGTCGAGCACGTCTCCATGGATTGCAAGGCTGTGGAATTTCGTGAGGCTCTCGTTATTGATTGCTGGAGTGTGTTGAGGGAGATGTCAGGTCAAGTCTGCGTCGATCTGCGCCGTGCATCACTAGCCACTCGGCCACAGGTTCCTATTTATACATATATATATATATATATATATATATATATATATATAAAGTCAAATTTTATTTCATTTCACTACTCACCATAACATTTTGTTGCGCGGTCCTAGCACTCGTGGATTGGATTCCTTTCCTCGCTTGTATCCTCTTCAAAGTTCTTCGAACATCTCAACTGTTGCTCGCGAATTTCATGCTACGATCCCCGCAGAGCAACAACGAAGGGCAAGTAAAACAGTAGACGGACCGATTGATAATCAAATACATGTCGAAATAACGAAGAAACATCTTCAGGATGTCTCCCTCTATCGCCCATCCTCTGAGAAGGAATATAAACTTCAATGCAAAAATTTAAACAAAGAATGGGTCAACACTGCAAGTGCAGCGGGTTTGGAAACTTCAGTTCTCTCGACTCAAGAACAATAATCCTAATTGTCCGGTCCTATACCTTCTCATAAAAACACATAAACTAACATCTATTGATGATCTAGTGTCAACCGATCCATCAACGTACAAGGTTAGACCTATCATCAGTTGTATAGGCGGACCAACAGATAGAATAACGTGGTTTCTAAACCTTATCTTTACTCGGGTGCTCAAATTCATACCAACCCATCTACCCAATACCCAAATGTTCCTAGATCACCTACGTTGCGCGAAACATAACAACTCGTACGTAATGGAGTCATTCGATGTTACCTCACTCTTACAAACGTATCAAATGACTCTGCAATGCAAGCCATTTTCGAACTTTTAACTGAAAATGAACAAAAAATAAATATGTGTGGCTTCACAATTCAACAACTAATGACCCTCCTAAAACAATGTCTTAGATGTTCAATTTTTCGGTGGTCGGGAAAATACTTCACACATCTCAGGGGGTTAGCCATGGGACAACGTTTAGCACCTAGTCTTGCCATCGCTTTTATGTTTATGGTGGAAGCTCCAGTTCTCGCTCACCGCCCATTACTCTACTGGAGGTACATAGGCGATTGTTTCATTGTCTGTTCCACACAAGAGGAAATAAACAAATGTTTCGAAGTCTTGAACGGACAGTCAGAGCATATAAGATTCACGCGAGAAAGTCCAAACGGGAGGTGGCTTCCATTCTTAAACATACAAGTAAAGCTTTTGGATAGTGGCTATAGTACAAAATGGTGTCGAAAACCAAGTAACAAAAACATTTCGGTCAATCACCTCTCCTCTCATCCTTCACACATGAAAAAGTCGCTAATTCAAAAACATGTTTCGAACGGCTAAAAATGTGTGCACAGGAGAAGAGAAAAGGAACGAATCGTTAAACTTGGCACGAAAAATTGCATTTCCAACGGCTACGAAGCATTTGCCACTCGGGAATATTCAAAAAGTGGAATTAGGTCCCAAAAGAACAATACTCCACACCTGAATAGAGTTCCCTTCAAATTGCCATTTATATCAAACGAAATTAGTAGCGCGGTTAAAAGGTGCTTAAAAAGATGAGGTCTTGAAGATTCCGTGGTAGTTATCGAAATCCCACCTCTCACCCTACGCCATCAGCTGATCCGCAATAGACTTTATGATCGATTGTGCAACACCAAAAACTGTACGATCTGCCCTAACGGAAAAGAGGATGATTGTATGAGATCGGGCACAATTTATTTACTAACATGTAAAACATGAGGGGAAGAATATATAGGCGAAACGGGTAGACCACTTTTCATCCGCATAAAAGAACATCTAGATAGTAAATCTAAAATAGATAAAACCAAACGTTTAGGTTTACATAGGGCACAAAAACATAACAATAAGGATTTTGATGTGACAGTCACAATTCTGACGCAGAAATCAAAAACAACCACGGGCTAAACTCTTGAGGCATTTTGAATAAACGCCAAATACCCGAAATGAACCGGAGGCAAGAATGGGTCACCATCACACGAGATCTCGCGCCCTTCCTTCGTTTGATGTTGTGACCTGACCTAGGCAGCATATAAATAAGACCATCCGAATAAGACATATACTACATACGCTCAAGCTCTGAAGAAGGCGGGTCGCCGAAACGTCAGCCGAACTTCTACGACTAATTTATCAGCCTCGCGTCAGCTAATCAAGATAAGTTTTCTCGATTTCCATATAACAACTACTTATGCTGAGGTTTATAGGAAGTCGAACTTTTGAATTATCAATCAAATACCATAAGTTTGAGGCACATATCTATGAGAGGTCCTCCTATGTGCAGATGCGATTAGTTGAGGTTTGACAAACAGTGGTGTTAGAATGGCCGCAGCAAATTGAAGAGTACAATGATGCTGTTGTTTTGAATATACTCAAGTAGTCTATAGCAATTTGTCTCTGTGAATGATCGAAGATATCTTGCAATACATGTTTGATCGCTAATTCGCTCTCGCGATCTGAGCTCAGCAAGCGTGCTTCCTCTGAGGTCGGAAATGCGCCACCATGCCTATGTAGGGTAAAAGAATGGATTTGATTTCAGAGTGAGATTGACTCTTGCAATGCACTGGCTCAAATAAAATCTTTCTTACAATTTTGCATTTCACATATAAATATGTAAAGATTTTGTATATGATATGTAGAAAACTGTATGTATTTCACATATAAATTTTCCAAAGAGCGCATGTGGCGCAGTGTTTGAGGTGCTCTCCTTCGCACACGAGGTCAATGGTTCGATCTCGCTCCCATGGCCCACCAAGTCATTTAAGCCTCCGGGGTCAGTAAATTGGTACCCGACTGGTCTCATACTTGTCTAGGAGGATAGCAGCACTGACTCGGTTCAGCGGGATGCCACCGCGAGTCATTGTGAAGGCCAGATATGCATTCAATCACCGTAAACGAAGTTAAAAATTGAAGATCAATGCATGGCGCATCCTCTGCTGCTCGAGGATTGCATGTTCTTCATGACTGACGTAAATGCTGGACGGGCGATTCTATTTGCCATCTTGAAGGAACCCAAACTAGGGTGATCTGTAAGGAGTTCGTTGATGGATTACATGAAAGTGTTGGGGGAGAGGGTCGAATCAAACTTTGCCTCCTGACGGCCTGCATCACTAGCTCTCGGCCACCCTCATATATATATATATATATATATATATCATATATAATATATATATGTGCATTATAATAATAAATATATATATATATATATATATATATATCAAGACATGGGTGTATCAACACGAAAATAGTTAATTTAAGATGTGTCAAGCATTTGACTTAACTCGCACCGTCGCAAATATTTCATTTGGGTCAATGCAATGTAAAAGTAAATCGCAATCTCAAGCCAATGTTAATTCTATTCCCTTACCTCTCCTCCCTTACCTAAGTCTGGTAGCAAATCCCCGACCTCTCTGAAGTTAGAAGCTTGGTGAGCCTTGGTAGCGAGGTCGAACTAGCGATCACTCACGTAATGCAAGATATATTTCTGACAATAGAGAGATCAATTACTATACTGAACTTCAGCGCATCTAGGACAGCAGCGTCGTCTTAGCCCTCAATTAGCTGCGACCACTCTATAACTACTGTTTTTCAAACTCTTTCAAATCGCACTTCCATTTTCATCTGACGCTTTCTCATATGCCTCAAATATGATTCTGTTTGGATATTAATCAGTCTGTCTCGTGTTCTGCTAAGGCTTCGCTTGTTGCTTGGCGAGATCGCACCATAATTTTTTGTTTCTTTTGTTTCGTTTATGTTGTATGAACATATGTGTTCATGTTGTAGGCTTGGGGAAAGTGATAGAGCATGCAATGCTGCTAAAGGCAGAGTCAGCTGGTGTTATCATTCTTCCCGTCTAGCAAATTCGTTCCAACTACTCTTAACAAATTTTATGTGATTTGGATATTATTAATTTTGTACTGTTCCATTGCGGTGGCGCATTTGAGGCCTTCGGTAAGAACGTATTTTCTACTTTTGCAAATCATTTCTGTAGTTTATCGATAGCTCAAATCAAGTGAATTTCAATGACATGTTTAATTTCTCAAATAGCTTATTTTTGGCGCCATACTAGTCAAATTAAGATTTTGTTCCTCATGTGAAGATTTCTCACTGGATAAACGTTTTGTTGAAATGACTTTTTGATAGCTAGATAGAAAAAATCTTTCCGATTATAATGATATATTTGGCTTTCGAAAGAACTGCTTCGAGCTTTGTAACGACCGAAAGAATATTGGGTTTCACACTCAGTGAGCACTTCTAGTCGGCTAAGTGTTGTACAGCTGCAGTACCAATCCGCTGCATAAATCACATGTGGTTTTTTTTTATGAAAATCAGGGATCTCTCCGGCACTCCAGAATCTTTTCTACGACAGTTCAGGGCAGTTGACTTGTAATGGCTAATCAATGTGGGTGGGGAATACTGGGATGGCTCGTCAGCCAGGGACCAGTATTGCGAAATCCCATCCACATACCCGGCAATGCATGGCTGCTTTGCGCGCCCTAACCTATTACAGCTCACTAATAAGTCCTTTCAAAAAACTAAATACATCACTGGAATTAGCAGAATTCAGACATCGATGATTTCTGCAATCTGAAGGAAATGCTCTTCCCGACGAAAAATGCGTTCAAATGCCTCAAGTGCGAATCATACTTTATTTTGGTTGTTACAGCGAAGTGGAGGTTTTTTCAGAGCTTAAGTATATCGCTGGAATTGTTTAGATTTGAGTTATTGGAGCTAAGAGGCAACTTGGAAAAACCGAAAAACACCCTTGTTTCTGAAGGGGGGCGGAAAGCAGCGATGTTTCGAATGCGTGAAATCCACTCTTCATGTGAGAATTACAGAGCAAACACATTTTCTTAATCAGAAAAGTTTGATCTATTTAATGGTTGAAATTTTGTTGTAAAAAAGCTTTTATCAGCGAGAAGTCTTCAAGTGTGAAACAAAATCTCATTTGACTGGTACGGCGTTGAAAACAAGCATATGAAAATAAAATACACCTTTAACATCCACTTGATTTAAGCTATCAGATAATCATACATTCGTCAGATAGCGGGAAAGAATACGCTTTTGAATGCCTCAAGTGGCGTCCCCATAATAGAACAGTCCTATTGATTTCTACACATTGTATAAGTGATTTAGTACAATATCTCGCTTTAGAAATGATAGAAATACAACAGCTGATGAGGAAAAGCTTCACTTGTTTATTTAGGAAAGAGAAATTTTATAGGTGCATGTCAGTTGAGCTTCAATTTCTTAAATAGCTATCAGTTGTTATTTAAGCTCCGTAATTACATTCCTAATAATTTAAGAAAGCTGACATAAGATTTTTTTGCGCAGTGGTACAAAAATACTGGAACGATCTACTTTATGTTCAGGCAATTTTAAGATATGATAATGGGGAAAATGAGTTTCATAGTGATTGGAAATGACATATAGGCAAAGAGTGTTCATGTTTTTAAGATATTAATACGACTTCTTACGCAGTAAATCCAAAGATCTAGAGTGGTGTGCAAGAACGTTGCGTCAGCTGGGACTCGAACGCAGACTTCACTCTTTTCGGCAGCGCGTGCTGAACCGCTGCGCTACCGACGCTCGTTTGCACACCTCTCTTTCTATGCTACAATGCGTTATCTGTCAACAGCCAGCCGTCTACGGTCTAGCGTGGGCAGTCACTTATCGATATTGAACCCACTTATTTTGACAGATATACTGAGTTCAGTCAGTCAGAAATTATGTGCCCGCCTATTGCGTTTTTATGATGTTTAATAAAGCCAATGGTGCAGAGTGGTGTGCGAAAATGCTTGAGTCAGCTGGGACTCGAACCCGGATCTCACTCTTTTTACGAGCAAGAATAAATTCTTAATTTCCTACAGCAGTAATCCAAAGAGTCAATAGAGGACACTGCAATTGTCTCTGATCAATAGTTTAAGAATGAGCCATGCATTGTACTCTATTTGGCAACATAGAGACTGTCAAGTGCATAGTTATCCTAAATATTCATTTTATCTTCCCAAACATTTTTGCAACAAGCCAAACTTTAGATTATAAAGGCTTAGGGTGCGGATGGGCTAATGTTTTCCACAAATTTCAATTTTTTCTGCAGATCCCTAAAGCTTGGAGACTTTGGTTAGCCTTGAGGAGGGGAGCACCAATAGCAATACCAATAGCGGTATACCGCTCCATCTAATATGGAGTTTTAATGCTGCGTCGTTCCTTTTCAGTTCAAGAGAGATAGCAAAATGTTAAATGGCTTCTATGAAAGCACCCCTATAACGTAATTACTTTACCGTTATATTACTTCAATTGAATTAAAAATGATTAAGGTTGGGATCGATGAGCGCATATAGTGCAGTGATTACAGTGCTTTGCGTCGCAGATCGATGGTTCAATCTCGCGCTTATGGCCTCGCTTCACCAAGCATTTCATTCCTCCGGGGTCGGCAAGTTCGTACCGAATGGGTTTGAGATTTGACTGGGAGGAAAAGCGGAACTGACTCGATACACCGGGAGGCCACCGCGAGTCATTACAAAGGTCAGATATGCATTTAATCACCTTGAATGAAACTGAAAATCGAAGACAAATGTATGGCGCATCCCTCATGGTTTGACAAACGCCGGAAGCTTTATTCTTTTGACCCTTTGAGGTTCAAATCGCTTGGAGAGACTGCTTTTCTTCTTTCGGGTAACAGTGGTCATAGCGTGTTACTTACGAAAGTAAAGTCTTTTTTTCCGTCCACTTCTCATAAGAATGATCTTCTCGATATAATCACATAGCAGTTTGATTTGTTCCTTTCACGTATGCTATTGACAGATTAGGTCGGAGAGGTTTTTTTCCCTTTCTTTGCTCGCTCCACTTGCGCAACATTGGCAGACCAGATCGGAGAGGTTTTTCCCCTTTCTTTTCAAGTACAGAAGCGCAGTAGAATGACCTTGTAAATTTTGTCTTTGAAATCGTTATCCGTCAATTGGTGCAGCAATCGAACCGGTCGTTGTCGTTAGTTCCAAATCTTTGTCATTCGGAAGTTTCCCACAGTAATGAATAGAGCAATATTATTTTGATAAGATCCACATAAGCCATCTAACAATAGAATGTTAGCTAGTGTTGAACACAGAAATCATCAGAATAAGAAAATTCCCTTCTATTCTGTCATTGATCTTCTTGAAATTTTTATTATTCACCAGAAGAGGATAAAAGGAGATCGAGATTATCAATTTCGAATGGAGATGAACGTGGAGGAGCTCTGGGCACTTTTGTGAAAGAAAATTACAAATCTTTTGCCAGCAGTTAATGACAGGGTTACCGAGAAAAGAGAATAATATCACCTCCACTCTCGAAAACACCGTGCCATGCTCACTCAAAACACTTTTCACTCAAAACTACGATGATATATTTGTTTTCATTTTTTAGAATACCGTGTGCACAAAAGACTTCTCTTCCCAACAATCTCATTAACTACTGAAAGGAGACTGGAAATAGCAATAATTGCATCGAATTCTTTGAATTTCACACTTTCTTTTGAAAAATTAGTTCATTTAGGTTAAACGAAGTAGAGTAAATATTCATTGCGCTTAAGTACGTGGTTATTCTCATTCCATACAATTTACTTAGGAGTTGGCATTCCATGTAAAAAAAAAATTTGGCCCTGGAAATAACTTAAAGTGTATCGTTTTCTTGGATTTTGGACCCTGGCTAGAATTAGAGGTCTCTGTGATACTTACGTATTTTTTGTACTCAAATGCATATAGCTGATCAACTCTTGCCCCATTTCTAGGCGATTGTTAAACAAACGGTAAGCTCGTTCAATAATCATTTTCGATTCGCTAAAGAATTGCAAAAAACCGGTCCCAATTCCGAAATTTGATTCTTCACGTTTCTGTTGTATTTGGCTTAGACAACGGTAATGGAGGCGGTGTTATTGGCCAGTGCTAGCGAGAGTGACCTCCACGGAACGTTTCCTGATTGAGATAAATTTGATTAGGAGTGAAACAATCATCATGACATTTGCGTTTTTTCTTTATCAAAGCGCTATTACAATATTGTCTCTATGTTTAGTGTAACATTTCCTCAGCACTAAGGATGTGGTAGTGTTTCAAACGCAACGTGAAAGTAATAGAGTTTCATAGACTGGATTTTATTCTGTACATTAACCATAATTCAACTACTTAATTCTCATTATTTCTCATATCTCTTACTATGAAACGGCTATCTCAAACATCGTTGGTTTTTATAGGACAACTTTTGCTTATCGTATTGTATGTGTGAATTTCTGAGGATTCCGAATAGAAAAATTTGGTTAATTTTCCATCAAAGCTTTCACGTAAGAAACACTTCCAATAATTTCAATAAAGGTTTTCATAGAAAATTTCCAAAACGGGAAGCACTAAATGAGGTTCTTTCGAAACTCGGATATGTCGAAATGGATATGTTGAACTCGTTTTCACACTTGGTTACGATACCAACGCGTGAGCTCCTTGCTCTACATAGTAGTTAAACCCTCACTACCACTCTCTAATCTCGATAAGGTGGTATGCTAGCGGCTTAGATAGGTTCAAAGAAAATCAGCAAATCGATCTACTTGAGACTTTTTGAGTATCTGTCAAGCAAGTTTATATGGAAGTCTTCTCTATAGCTGACTATGTGAAATTTTTCAAGATCTTCGTTCACTATTCTTCATGTCGACTTTTCACAGTACTTTCTCTGTGTTTATAATAGAGTTGAGGCAACACTGATGACAGTTGCTTACAACTTATCTGTATTGAAGCCCTTCAATTATCACGTATCAGTGTAGATTACAGCACTCTTAACTTTTCTATCTTTGAATATAGTAACACTTCTAAGATCTTTTCTTACTGTAATTCCATGAATTCTCTCGCATTTGGACACTTTTATCGTTTCAAATTTTTATCTATCCAAAGAGCAGTTAATGAACACTATAGTCGCCACATAGCGCATGTGGCGCAGTGGTTAGAGGTGCTCTGCGTCGCACACGGGGTCAATGGTTCGATCTCGCGCTCATGGCCCACCAACCCATCCATTCCCTCGGGGTCGGTAAATTGGTACCAGACAGGTCTCAGACTTGTCTGGGAGGATAAGCAGCACTGACTCGGTTCAGCGGGAGGCCACCGCCAGTCATTGTAAAGGCCAGATATGCATCCAATCACCTCAAACGAAGTTAAAAATTGAAGTCGAATGCATGGCGCATCCCTCAGGGATTGATCAACGCCAAGAGCTTTATCCTTTTTATCCTTTATAGTCGCCATCACGGTCAGTAATATGCAGCGATTTGATGAGCAGGGATTGTATGTCTTCCGCCCGAGTGGAACGAAGTTGGCGACCAATGAGGTCATTTTTGAGCTATATGAAGTCTCCACATTTTTTCTCTCGCAAATGCTGCTTCAAGGCATGGAGGAGACGACAGTCCAATAGAGTATCAGCAAGGATACGGTGGATGTGGTGTTCAATCCAGTTTCTCTAACATATGGCAAGTCGACTCCACAAAGTAAGGTCGAGCGTTATGAAGAAGGGCGACACTGAGTCGTCATGGGCGCTCCACTCGCACTACTGTGACTTCCACAGTTTGCTCCAGTAGACGTCGGAGTTGACTGTTTGCTTATTGTTGAGCAGTTTCCAATACCGCATACCTTAACAATCCCAGAAAACTGAGAGCACAATTTTCCGAGCATGCCTAGACTTCCGTCGAGCTGGCAGGCCTGTGTACTACCATCTCGACCTCAATCTTAGTATCCTGCTAGTATATCAGATCTTATCCGTAGCTAAAGGTTTCAAAGCATTCTATAGCAGTGTCTTTTGGAATAACCTATTTTGAAATAGATAGCAACAGAATGAACAAATTGTGGCAAACAAATCATGGGTACCCAATATTTGCAACCCTCGTACTAATCCTACTCCGTGTAAAAGTGGATTTATTAAATTCTGTAACTCTGCTTCGTGTATCGCTGACTCTGTTGAATCGTATAAGACTATTTCAGCTCAGAAAATAACACAGACTTTGAACTTTACAGAATGAACTACTTATACATTTGCCTGTTCTTAACCAGTGCCCTGGCGTGTCAATACAAAGGCACAACCTATAAGAATGGCGATGAATGGGTGAGTTTTGAGGATCAGAGTGTTTTGAAAGCTCATTTCATTGTGGAATATATGTGATATAGCGGTTAGAGGTGCTCAGTGACACGAACATAGTCGATGATTCAATTCCATTCCTAAACTCACTGAGCCTTCATCCTCTCCGGAGTCGCCGAATTGGACTTGTTTGGGAGAACTGCACCGGATACCACCGTGGAACATTGAAAAGGTCAGATGTGCACTCGGTCACCTCTCAAACAGTTTGGTGAAGTCAAATGCATAGCGTACCCTCAGGAATTGATAAACGGCAAGGACGTTGTCTTTTTTCCTACACTGGTTCTTGATTTAGTTCTGTAGGATCACTCAGATTTATCAGTGGGTAGATAAAGGTAGATCATCATATAAATCCACCTATGTTCTAAAAGGCGTGCTTAAATGTTTCCTTTGCGTTGTGAGGTAGGTGAGTTCTTTATTCTGGGGATGAACACCTCATGAATAACTTGGCGAAAAGCTATTGTGTTTCGGCCTGTTCTTGTTTTTTTTTCTAAATTGTAGTCATTGCCATGGTAACTCAATCTACTGATAATGCTTTATTTTTAGACCGAGAATGAGAACTTCAAATGAGATGCAAAATTGACCCGAATGGATCATGGCGTACTGAGGTTTCTGCGTGTATAGCACCTGAAGAAACTGTGGTAATTTCTTAGCATAGACAGTATTTTTTGTTATCATCGCTAATTTTATTGGTACTAATCATTACTGTTACCACTAATATCACTACCATAAAAAGTGATTTACTGTTTGGTATTTTATCGAGATTCGTTCAAGAAGCGTTTCAGATCTTTTGCAGTCCCTGCGCTGACATTTTGCTCACTAGAAGGGAATTTTTTTTCTGGACAAAATAATCTCCATTTTTGAATTAAAACCATTTGTGAGCATTTTTCAAGGTACCAGTAAACGACGAAAGACAAGTTGGTGATTACGTATGGGAATGCAGAATGAGCGGTAATGGTCAAGTCATGCTTCGACAAAGACTGAGCGATAGAGCGTCATGTAATGGTCATCCATATGGTATGTATGCCATAACTCCCTGAAATAATATGAGTTTTGCGATTATAAAGAGTAACGATAATTGTGAAGCACTAAGAACCGAGGGATTCTTTGACTATTTCGTGTAGGAGACAAATAGTGCAGTGGTTTTTTTCTCACCGACGTCGTTCATCGAAGTTCTCGAAAATTTTTTTCTATCGAAGCAGCTCTAGGTTCTTCACCACATTTACCGACTATGTTATTGTCAAACATAGTGATGATCTGGCACTCGCAGTGATGTTTTGGAAGGATATTTCCCAGCATAGGACAGCTTTTTAGAGATTGCACTTAATGTACAATTTAAATACTCATTCCTTTGCTCATATCACCACAAATACGATTGAACTCCCCTGACGGCTGATAAGTTTTGTGCGAAGGAACAACGCAATGAATTCTACCAACAAGTGAAATCTGAATGCAGTCTAGACCTTTTAGACTCCTGTAGTATGCGATTGAATACACGCCAATGTTGTCCTATCGTTATTACAAGTGGTAACTCATGTTGAGTTTCCAAGAATGATACACATCTTGGTATATATCTTAATCTCGGACGAATTATGAAGATGAAAAGGAATTCAAAGTTTATGCTATTTGAGAACACAAGTAGTAATAAATCGTCCACAGTAACTGTCATTGCCGTGGTAGAAATGTAGAGGCAAAACATTAAATCTCGAGTCAATCCATGAGTGATCGTCGCATGCATTGCCTACAACTCAGAATCATTTCGTATTCATCTCATGGCTTTTCGTTTTCGGCCTACATGTCAAGCATAAAGGCGCTGTTTTTAGTTAAAGCAGAAAAGAACTTTTCATGATATAAAACCGGCCTTTTAACGCTCACTTTTGTTTGATTACAATAGCCTACTATTAGTATGAAATCGAAGATTTCACTGTGTAATACTTTGTAGGAGTCTAACTTTGTTTAACTGAGTTAATTTATCCCAATAAATCTACACAGTGAGGAAGAAAGAGAAAAAAAAGTTATTTTCAGGCTCAGAATGGGTAGAGAGGTCGTTTAAATTAGATGTGGTGAACGAGGTACACAGTGTTTATCGGTTGTGTCACTTCATCTGGAGCTTTTATTCGAGACGGTGAAACGAAATCGGTAAATTTAACTCAGATTTTCGTCAAGGAAAAAAACGTCTTCTTTTTTTTCATGAGCCTTATCGTGTTAATCGAAAAGAATCATAATGTGGAATTTTTGATTGCAAGCCTTTAATGCTTCCATAGGTTTTCAAAGTGTTCTGAAAACGAATTGCATGATGTTTTGCTATACTAACTTTTTGTAGCGGTCATTACATCTATTTGATATTTTTAATACATCAAGCTGATGAGAGAAAAGTTCTAACATTTTGACTGTCTCACTAAATTATCCGTTTTATAATATGTTGCTTTCGCTGATCACTCTAGGTGATGCGGAAAAATTATATTATAGCTCAAATTCGTTTTTGTGCAATCTTCAGTTATTTGTTCGATTCTTTTTCAAACTAGTCGTCATGACATTTACTCTACGGATTTCTTGCACAAAGTTCTTTCGATTCGTTTACCGAATCAATCATCTGACGAAATTCATCAAAGTTTTTGAGTGTGTGTTCGGCTGCCGCTTGAGGTTTTTCGAATTCCTTATCAAAATCATTAAATGTTCGTCGATTCGATTTTGAATGGAACCGTGATTAATGGGCTACGGCACTGCCACGTGAATTAGAATAAACTAGCATCCGACACAGGTCTGGTACTAAAATTTCGGCTCAGATGGCAGAGAGGGCTGTTGGACCGGGATAGGAATCAACCGCAGCCTGATCACATTGAAGCTCTTTATCACATTTGTAAATGTGCTTGAAGCAGCTTGAATCTTAGCATCGTCCTATATAGAGCACTCATTGTAACATCTACTAAAGCATACGATGAAAGATTATCATGACTTTTTATGGTTGCTAGAAACACACTTATTCGTCCCTCATAGGTGAATGGTTTCGATATGGAATGTAAGAAACATTCCAACGGCACCGTTACAATGGGAGTTATCGGTAGATCATTCAATGCTAAGTGCAAAGATAATGAAGGACGTGAGAGGAATCAAGGTGAGCTCTCAGTTATTTTAATTGCAAACCAGGTAATTCTACCCATATTGGAGTATAAGTGGCGAAGATTTTATGGTTAAAATCATTTATCCGCGCTTAAACGTCCATATATACAAGAAACTCCAAAACTCATTGGAATATTGACATGAATCGCTCACTTCACAACCACACATCGTTAAGTTTTCTTTGCTCTTCGATGTTTTCGACGATTAAAGAAATATGACTCCTTACGTAGCATGAAGAGTGTCACATAGCTGTATGATATAAAGTAATAGCAGAGAACCTACTAGAGTGTGCCACGTAGTGGTCTAAGATTGCCCGTCATTCACCTTCTAGTCGCTGCCTCAACCTAACGACCCGAACCAATGAAGCTTCTCTTCCAACCGGGTTTTATAAGCTTTTGAACGACATGTATAAGAAGGTGAAAAAATTCTGAAGCGGTGGTTTGCTAAGTCTCATCCAGCCGATATTGTGAGCCGAATATGCATTGAACACTTCCTACGTTGACACCAATGATTTCAAGTACGTCACGTTTACTTAAAGGACGCAGAAAGTTTTGTCTCTTTTTCATTTTTGAAATAATGCTTACAAAAAAGAAAACCAGATAACCTCTTTCCGTTTAAGAAGATCGTTTGAAGCGAATAAAAGCGGAATACGTTTCCTAATTGTTAAGAAGGTCAAGCGTTGAAATTAAGAAAGCTTGACCTCGATTTTTTTAGCTCACCTCAGTAATAACACATAAAGAGCATCACTTTAGGAGAGAGGTGGGTTGAAAACAATTACTTCGAGAAAACGTGTAAGGAGCGTGGACGCGTGGAAATTTCTGGTTGCCGAGTTAGTGAATTAGTCACTATTTTCTATAACTGAATATATATTGAAGCCTCTGATAATGCGAAACACTCATCCGAGTGCAAAAAAACACTTGCAGGTCGATGCACTCAACTATCTGATTCCAGTCAATGGCAGCGCGACCGCAGGAAATCTTGAGTACCAGTAAGCATTTACCTATTTGCATTTAATTGGATTGTAATTATTCTGAAATTTTGTCCATTGGCCATTTGATGAATGTTGGCTGCTTAAGCTTAATGTAGGGTTTCCGTAACCATTGCTCTGCACTATCTGTGATCACCTAGACTTCCAAAACAATGGCTCTCCTCTTGAATCACTTGTGAAATATAGGCATAAAGGTCCTGATGTATGCATCGTGTGTGTATTCAACTGCGTTTAGCTTCACTGTGCTTGACTGAATCCATACATTGCTCGTAAAACGACGCTCTGCTGTCCTTCCAGACTCATTAGGTACCGATTTAATGGCCTTGGTAGGATGAAGGCGATGATGATCCCTTGAACTGAGATCAAGCCACCTCACACGTGTGTAATGCAGGGTTTCCATAACCACTGCTCTGCACTGCTTTAGATATGACTGAAATTCACTGCAGCACCCTTTCGTTTTGAACCACAGCTGAATGAAAACTATGATGTTTTTGATGCGAGGTTTTCTCACTTCAAATGCACATTCACCTGTAAGGTTTCTATGGTTGCGGTGAGGGCCGCGTTGAGTGACTAGCAATGCAATCTTTTAGGCAGCCAGGTACTGGTTTGACATCTTGTCTAAGCATTTCTTTGCACTTAGGCAACGAGCGCCTTAAGGTTTGTTCCATCTGAACAGTCTCCGAGATTACATGGGAAATCGTCAGCAGTCTCCATGCCATTCATGATAAATACTTCATCAAGTCGCAGACTGGGAAACACCCATAATATTCGAACATCTTTGGGACGACGAATGCAAGGAAAGACATAGATTGGGAAGTAGTGAGATCTGCACAGTGGAGCTATGTTAACGAGTCCTGTTAAAAGTATGCACAGTTATCTCTTCGAAATATGTAAGTGTTTGCGCTGGGTCGTTTTCTGTTCGCCATAATTGTGAATGGAGGTTTCAGCTCCTTTCCAGATTTGTAAACTTACTCTAAAGAGAGTTTAATTTCTACTCGATATTTACATTCAGGTAAGAGTAATCATTAGTCCGACGTCATCACATGCTTACATTAGAAACACTGATCTAGGTCAATGAATACTCAGGTCGTATAACCACTTTCTACCGATAACAATAGATTTCCTTCCGATTGAGATACTTTTGCATTTCCTCGCTTATCCGAGTCCGTCAAGCGTTGTGGATTTGACTGACGGATATCTTGCCTATTCATTGCTTCAATCTAGCCTAAGATTTTTGTTGAGTGATATGACCTCCAAATGAATGATCAATAAGAGTCAGTCTGGGCATTTGGGGCATGTTAGTGGTGTTTAGCCTCATTTTCTCAAAGGGTTCAGTAGAATAAATATTTAAAATTGGTTCAGTCTTTAAACAGTTTTAGAAAAAGTTCACTGTATGTTCATGTTTTCAGTTGCGATGAAAAGAATGGTGCATACAATTTCTACACCAAGTGAAGGGACAGTAGTGTTTGATGAGATACATTTTTGAAATTAGTGTGCTCACGGTAATAAACATTTATTGATAATTGCTGTTTGACAGTAATGTGACGAATCAAACACGCGAGCAAATACTCGGCGGCCAAAAAATTTTGTCCTCGTCGTAGTTTTGCATATAAAGGTATCTTTTTGTTAAATAACGAGGGAACCAGTCATCGAAGTTTCTGCTGGATTTCATCGCAGTAAACAGACTTCTCTGCTGTAATCGTTACACTCGCACTTAGGAAGCTCACCTGCACAACATGCAACTTTTTACGTCAGCATGGCTTTTTTAGCGCAGCTTTGACTTTGTAATGTGGTGGAGAGCTTATTTGCCGTTAAATCACTGAGTATATGACGCTAATTATCACAGAGAATTCATTCCTTGTCACAATTCCGAGACGGTCAACAAACGCGCCGTTTCGGGGCGCAATGGAAGCGCCGACTGTACCTCAAAGTGAAACTTTTTTCAGTGTCATTCAATTCTTGCAGTTCGACTTTTCTAGCCTTCTCAGTGTTCCGACATTATTCAGTGGACTGTTAGTGGAACCTGGATTCTGTGTCGAATTTGATCACAACTTTTCCGTGGATTTCGATCCAACTTTAGAATGGAAAAGAGCTGTTGCACTGTCCAAAAAAGGCAAATTGAGTCGTGCTCGACGAAGATGCTCTCAAAATTTTTTCTTTATATAACTGGCAGTTAAAGGAAGACTCGATCGAAAAACTACAAGATGCTTGTAGAAGGACTCAAAATTTGTGCCGAACTAGCATCAGTTTCTCGAATAAGTATAGCAAGTCGCAAATCCATTACCACCAGATAGTTGCCCCAAAAGGGAAGAGACTGAATCTGAATCCTAAGGAGATAAAGTTGACTAAGCTGGTGATAAGTGCAAGCCGTCGACGATCACTGCAAGAGATTGCTATAGATAAAAGTTATCAAAAACAGCTCGAAAAGGATTTAGACCAAAGAGCTGTATCTTGCAACTATAAGGCTTCGATACCTTCCCTCATGAACAAAATGGGATCATCAGTACATTTTGCCACGATATGGAATTAATGCAAAAAACAGATCCTTATCAGTCTTTTCTCTTTTCCGATCCTGTTTCAAACTCCTAAATTCCTACAGGTGAAAAAATCCGCTCACGATTCCACTCTTTGGCGATCGTATTGCGGTTGGAAGCATAAAAAGGGACACAGATCCAGAACAACATAATTTCACTATCGATTTGCCAAAGGGTGGAGATTAGGCGTACTGCTCGCAGCACATATGACATCCTCTCTCTAAAAGGAAAAATTACTAGACCATTGCAGGACGCCGGGCACAGTCAATCCACCCATAAAGGAGACAAAAGGAATGTTAGCAAGTACCGATCGATACCCTTGTTAGGTGTACTCCACAAGCTATTAATGAAGCTAACCTTTCACGCATACCCGCTGAACTAAAAGGCACATTTAAGCAAACTAGATTCCGAGGGGATTCTGCTATATGGACCACAGTCAAACAGTATCATGGGTCATTGAAATCCGTCGGAATTACAATCTCCCTCTTGTCCCAACCTTTTTCGACTATGAGAAAACATTAAGCTGAGTCGAAATAATGCAATCTTATAAACTCGTCGACCACGATGCAGATTCGTCTTGTGCACGGTTGATTACTGACCATAAAAGAAGTTGTAGCACTAAAATGGAGTTTTCCTTTGACTCCTCTTCAAACCCAGAGTAACAAGAGTTAGTCTAAAAAAAAATACCGCCAAAGCTGATCACTGCAGCACTGTAGGCATACTCATTACTGGAAAGTTTCCGTTAACTTTCGCTCTGCAAATGCCGTTGTCAACTTCTCGAGGAGCACCAGTTAAGTAGAGAAGATGCTCTAAGAAGTCAGCGAATCATTCATAAAGAGTAGACTACCCATAAGCGGAACGAAGACCCAGTTCATAAAATCTTTGGTGCAAAGGTGAATACACCGAATTGGTTGGTTATGTTATTACGGAAACCACCTCGTAAGTGTACCTTGGATGTTCGATGAACATAAAGAGCAACATGAAGCAGGATTTAAGCAAAAGATGAAGATCAACATGAGCTGCATTCGGGGTTCTCAAGCTATCCGCCTACCAATTAGAAGTTTCCAACTCTGAGCCCATTTTCATGGTTGAGCAGTACCACCCCTGGCTCAGTCATGCAGTATAGACGTAGGATGATATTACAATCATGTCACCAAGTTTGCACATAGTCTTCAAAGCACCTGAAGAATTTTTTTTTAAAAATTGCAATCAACAGTCACAAAATCTAGGGAACTTGGCAGTTCAGATCGTCGGAACATATCTCGTCTTTATATTGCAGAAATGTACACATCGGTAACGAAATATAGCTAGACCGGTCACGTAGTGAGAAGAACAGATGACGGATGGACGAAAAGAACTTCGAAGTAGGGTGCATGATAATGATAATACGAGCTTTTTCTTGAGACCACTCAAACGGTGTGCGGAAGTGCCTGCGGTTAACGTCAACCAAACGCATCAACAAATGGTGACGAGATTAGGATTACGTCATGAGCCTTGTGTACGTCACCGTGTTTGAAGTAGACCACCACCATGTGTAGGAAGTACTGAGAGAAAGACAGGTGGAAGTTTTGCTGGGCCTTTAACTGGGATTGTGAAAGTGACTGGGTTGAACCCACCTTCAGATTGAAGGATAGAGGCGCTCTGTGACGCTCATGTTTTTTGAATCGATCAAGGTCCGACATTAATTACATAATCATTACTTCGGTGTAGGGAAATTGATATCACGTCCTCAGAAAAAGATATTTACACTAGACTAACACAATGAGAAGCAGCCATATGTCATTCTGAATGTTTGACATGCCTCCATTTACTGATCCGTATTGGAATCGAAGGTTCTCTGTCATCTAGCTTTTTCTGGGCAAGAGTTTTTCATAAAAGTATAGTACTCGTTCAGAAGCTCTAATCTCGAGAAGCTGTAGCACGTGCTCGTTTATTGAAAAAGCTTTCAACAACGCTGCAGACAAATAAAAGTATATTTCGATAGCGCAGTTTCGGCGATCACAACTATCTGCTTATTTTCTGAAAAAACCGCTTCACTGCAGTGTGAGAGGGAAAAATCGAGTTTACATACGCCGTGCATTGCTTGTCTGTTGGTCTGTGTTGGTTGTGAATTGATAAATATGCAGTGCGATTTTTGCTATTGAATTCAGATTTTTAACCCGTTCAAGAAAAAAATGCAAATAGAACGTATGAATCTGATACTCAAAGATTTCCTCTCCACGCTCATATGCATTGATAAAAGTGGAAAACGAGCAGCGGGTGTAAAAATTGATTTTATTTTTAAATCGGCACTATAAAAGGACGAGCTCGCATAATAGCCCCCTAGATTCAACTTCTTGAAAGATTACTAATACTTTCATGAAAATTGTTCAACGAAAGGGGCTGTTTACTCATAGCTGTATTACTTAATATAGTTCGGGTGGTTCCAATCACATCAGTGGTCACAAAATTGACAGATCGTTGATGGGAATCGTGAATAAATCAAGCTCTTCTTATAAGGAAAGGCTTCACATGCAATCTGAAGTTTAGTATTCAAATTCTGTCCACACAGCTGGTCGAATTTTATTCGCCGTGCCGCATTATGTGTGAGATTGTATGCTTTATTGAATATCCGAAACTGATTTAGGGTGCGCCACACAGGCCTATTTGTTCACTAGGCCTTTCAATGTAAATCCTTGTCATATCTAGTTCAATCAAACGTTAACACAGACGGTACAGGCACAGACATCTCTTTCAGCATGCTCTCTATTTGCTCGTAATTTTTTTATTATGTTCCTATTAAAATGCATAGTGATGTGTACGATTTTGCACCCCAGACGAGAATTGAGCTAGCACTTTATCCTCTTTGAGGTTAAAAGCTACTCAATTGCACTACCGGCTCTCCTGTTCTGCTACCACTCTTTTTGCGATACATACATCCAGTCTGTTAGCATCCAATCGTAACATCCAGTCTGTCAGCATCCAATCCTAAACAGTTTGACCTCGTAATACATACCGGTATTGAACTCACGCTGGCAGATATTAGATATATGTCACAGGAATTTTTGATTTAACCGCTCTTTTCGCTGTGATATGATATTGGTTTATATATACAGAGGTGTAGAAATAATAAGAAAGCCTTAAATTCGACGGGAAATTGAGCCCACATCTCGTCTTCATTCATTATCTGTCAGCTTAACTGCGTCTAGTGCCGACTTATGCTTGTCAGGTTAAACCGCTGACGCTCGATTGCTGGCAAGTTGTCTGTTTGTATCCCAGAAACAGTGGTAGCAAAAGAGGAGCCTCGGTGGTGCAATTAGCAGCATGCACCCACCGGAAGGGGTGAAATGAAGGTTCGAAACTCGTCAAAGGTTCAAAGCTTAGCAATATCACTTTACCATATCGGATATATACATCTAAAACATCATATCACCTCTAAAAGAGCTGTTAGATGGAGAATTTTTGCTGATTGTTTCCACAGATAGTTGAGCAAATCGCTTTAAACTAATAATAAGGAAATTTGGACAGTTTTTGTGGTATAAAGAAAATGAAAAAGTCGCAGTTTTCAAATGGCTACAAATTCAGGCTTTCAACGAGAATAGATAGGTTTCTATTCCCACTTTGATGGCAAAAATCCTCAAACTGGAGTCTACTTTGTAATCGTCCTTCTCAACCTTGGGAATCATGCTTTAGTCCTCCAATAAGAGTGAAATAGGGGTGTGGTTACTGGCGTTTGATGAAAGGTTTAGAATAAAAGTGCAGCTTCAATCATTCTTTCACATTTTATTTCTGTTTTACTGAAACGTCACGATTTTAACATTCTCAGTTCTCTTTTTGTAAACACCGGCAGATTTGAATACATCTAGATAATTTTACTGACAAACACGCATCGCACAAGATGTAAGTTGCTTTGTTAGGGAAAGCCTTCGTCATTTTGCAGTCCACTCTTCTGTTCTTTTGTCCATCATTCATCTCTTTTTTTCATTACATGATTATCGCCTTCGTGTTCTCTGTCAATATGTGTTTGCTGGGTCACGAAGACGAAACAGATTTCGACTTTGTGAGCCCCCAATAGGGTTGAATCTTGTGCGTGAAGGTTAAATTCTAGAAGGCGTTGTTTAAGTGTTCTATGAGTGGCGCACAGTACTTTAGACGTGGTTGAAATATCAACTCAAGTGTCGCTGCATAACACAGCGTTGGTAGGACTATTGAATCGAAAAGACTGCCACGAAATTTTAGATCATGGTAGGAGGTTTACCTGAAAGGTCAGATTGTGGCTTACGCTGCTCTGATTTCTCTGTAACTACTTGTTGTTCATGTTGTCTTCCATTCATAATGTACGTCTGGGGTACCAGCAAGGCCTGATCTCATAAACAAAAAACAATCCAGTTTAATCTATTCGCCTTCGCACCATAGATTTTTGACCAACTTGGTCTTTTCCTTTTGTGGTTGATCTAATCTTTTTCCGCTTCTGTGCTTTATTAATAATAATGCCGACCACTACAGAAGGTGTTAGCTCTGAAGAAGCAGATCATATCAAAGTACAATGGCTCATTTATGTCGAGATTAGACACTTTCTCGAAGTCGGGAAAGGCATGTTAAGCAATCATAAAATAGAACACCCCTGTTTGGAATTGACTCTGAACTTTCTTAAGGTGATTGCAATTGGCACTGACCTGATACTGTAGGTGTAGAACACGGTAAGACTAACAAGTTTACTGTGGATAAACTGTCAATTAACCAATCGGATAAGTGTATTGAGTACGGTAGGATTGACAGTAACCCTAACGAACCAACCACTAGCTGCTAACTGATGAAGGGGATGACTAACGACAACTATACAACTAATGACAACCCATGACAACTGAACTTTCTGTTTTCACGAAGGCTTATATATGGAGCACAGACAAAGAGTTTGCCAGATGAAGCGCTACAGTAAGCCTCCGATTATATAAAAAATCTACGCACACAAAGGGTTAGATTTGAAAACACAAAGGTTAACATGCGTACAAAAGCTGACAATCAAGATGATGGTTCAAGATAAATTCAACACAAAGAATTTCTCGCTTTCACCACATGGGAAAAAAAGTTCTTAGCATAAAAAGTGACAAGTTCATCTCGCGATGGGAACGTAAACACAAAGGACGTTGGCCAGCTGCACATTCGTTCGCCGGCACCAACAACTTACAAGAATTACAGTATACCAAATCACATAATTCCAAACACTCCCGCCGCAGAAAAGAAAGGAAAAGAGACAAACTCAGCGCTTTAAAGAGATAGGGTGGTTGATTATAGAGGATTAAGTGGCAATAGCGGCTACGATAAGTTGATGCGCTGTTCGAGAGATTAAGGTGACTATGGGGCATGACTCATCGGCGGAGTTTAGTATGTCGCTATGTACGCCCCGTCAAGTTAGCACCCAAGGTGGTAGCTAGTGGGTGATTAGATATGTTGTAATAACGGGGCCATTTGGGTCTGATGTAAAACTGATGTATGACCGGGTCAAACATAGGACCAGCTACCTTGCCTTCGGTGGCGAGTGGAACATAGCTCATTTGTTGGAGTGCCCCGCCGCAGAAGTGAGTGTCCCATATTATACAGACGGAAAGGGAAACAAAGTCAATGCGGCGAGCATGTCAGGTAGAGAGGATTAGTAGAGTTTGGTCTTACCAAAGCGGATTACACAAAAGTTTAGAATGAAAGGGTAGGCATAGAGAACCAAGAGGATTGGTATAACAAACAGATAGTTCTTGAAAATCATTGATGCATTGAAGTAGGTCTGAAAAAGGTCATAGCTTGCGCCACACCATCTTGAATGCTTATAGCCCCTGGTGAAGTGATGTCGGCAAGATTTGTGTGTACACAAATTTTTAGGGGACCAGGACAAATGGCTGTTACGCGTCACATGCTCTTGAGCTCTGTTCATATGAAAAGGACATAGATGGAAGTGTTAACCGCAATAGAGATTATCTTTTAACGAAATCACAATATTAATCAATTTCATTGAAACTGCTCAATAACCTTTGTCGACGATCCAATCCGGAGAAATGCCATATTATCACTTACATGCTGCTACTTTGATTGCTAACAAAAGCGGAAAGTTAAAGTGAGAAAGACAAGACTTGTCAGCAGACTCCTATTACATAAATCTTCAACACAAACTACACAAGTTCGCTGATATATCAATCTATTTGCCGCATTCCAATGAGCACTTATATCGTGTTTTTGCCAAACAGAACCTAAGTGTGCTCGGAGATTTTGGTTGATTAACATATCTACCTGAATAGTTCATCATTTTAGGTTGATGGACGCAATGTGGAATGTAAGAGGGACGCGGAAGGTAATTTAACGCTTTAGCGTGCTATTGTATCCAACTGCAAGGATGATGAAGGACGTGAGAGAACTCAAGGTAAATCCACGGCCAGTAAGCGGGTAGTGCAGAATGAATGCCGAAGAAGTTTGTTTCCACACATGATGTTTCATGCTTGAAGTCTACTATGTGTAGAATAAGAAGCGCATGTGGTGCAGTGGTTAGCTGTACTCTTCGTCGTACACGAGGTCAATGGTTCGATCTCGCGCTTATGGCTCACAGAGCCATCAATTCTTCCGGGGTCGGTAAAGTGGTACCAGACAGGTCTCAGACTTGTTTAGAAGAATGAACAGTACTGACTCGGTACGGCTGGTGGCCACCGCGAGTCATTGTAAAGGTCAGATATGCATTCAAATTATTTCACACGAAATTGAACATTTAACAGGAATGCATGGCGCATCCCTCAGTGACTAATCAACGCCAAGAGCTTTATCCTTTACCCTCTATGAGTAGAATGCAACGTTTTTGAAATTAGGTATCTTTGAGCAAGGCCGTCGTTCGCATTGTTCCATTAATGGTTTCGATTTACTGTTTAAAATTTCTTATGTTTTGTTCTCATAATTTTGCTTTGCAGTAAGTAGCATTTTCTCACATATTAGAAGTTTCGCCTGACCCAAATTAATTGCATTGAACTCCGTACGACTAATTCATGAAAAAACAGTAGTTATCCCTATCTGCACCCATTTCTAAACTTTTCGGAGGGAAACAGTTTTCCGCTTTTTGCAAAGTCTTGGTAGATTTTCAATAGCTTGAATCTCGGAAATTTTAAGATTTTGCATGATGTCAGAAAAAAACTTTTCACTGTGCTCTAGCAGTAAAAAAAAATTAATGTTTCGCAGTCAAGCATTTTTCACTGGGCGGAGCTTCTCACTTGGACAATCAGCAATCAGTAACCACTTGGCGGCTGAATTCTCAAAAATTTCAAGCGTTTTTCTTGTCAAAAAAGTGTTAGTGGTGTATTGATCGCGCGGTTGATTCATGACATATTGCTATTCGAGCGTAGCG
This sequence comes from Parelaphostrongylus tenuis, assembly GCA_019055375.1. Lineage (NCBI taxonomy): Eukaryota > Metazoa > Nematoda > Chromadorea > Rhabditida > Metastrongylidae > Parelaphostrongylus > Parelaphostrongylus tenuis. The sequence goes on from JAHQIW010007242.1 coordinate 30,143, forward strand.
TATAAATTTTGCTAGAAAATCAAAAATTTCTTCGCCGCTTGAAGAAACCTGCCGTAAAGTATCCTGATACTATAAACTTCTTTTATAAGTCCAGATGCTTTTCGCGCGTAGACTTAGACTGCGCCTAAGCTTAGTGGCGGCTAATCTAGCGACGTCAAGTTCAAAGAAAGCCTATGCCGACAGAACGAAGAACAAAATTTTTAGTTCAGTTACAGCACCACAGTACAGTGCGCCCAGAAATCCTGTTGCTACGGAGAAAATGTTATGGAATAAACAGCAGAAACCTCCAAAAACGCGCCAAATGTGAAGTAAACTTTTATATTGATTGCTACAGCGCAACTGAAGAACCTTTCAAAGAACAAAGTGCAGCATCGAAAATGTCGAGATTAACTATAAAATGACTACTAGAACTGTGGAAAATAGAAGAAAACGCGTTTTACCAACGGTCAGAAATGGACGCGGACACGGTGAAAGTATCCCTAAAAACTCATGAATTTTGATCAACATCAAGGTGTCTTGTAATGATATGAAAAACTCATTGTTCATTTTTCACTTTGCTTGTGAAATAGTCAAGGTATACTGAGATATTCGGTTTGACTTATTGACTCCAACGTTGATTTTCATGCGGCAGACGGTGAGATCGCGCGGCGAGCGAATGACAATGCTGTAGTTACCTGATAAATTTGAATTTTATCACCAATAAAGAGAGTTTGCTACGAGGCTAATTTTGGCTAGAACATGCCGTCAATCACAATACAATAATATGTTGGTCAAAAATCGTACTGCACATTGCTATACGTTACCATTTCGTCGATAATCGCTGCGACTTTGTATCATTAGTGGATTTTAGGAGTTAAAAATTCTATAGAACTCTAAAAAGTCGGCCCAATGTACTATTGGTGACAACTCATACTCCCACTTATACTCTTACGTAAACATTATTAGTCGCTGCATCTTTTATTAGTGGTTATGCGATTGATTTTACGTGGTCGACTTACTTTTTTGTTCACAGGCCTCTCCAAAAATCAAATTGCGGTGTTAAATCAGTATTTTGCAAGCGATCAAGTGATTACTAACACTATAGCGAAAAGTCCTGGTGAAAGTGGAAGTTTTTTTAGGGAAGCAAGTATTCTCTTTTAGAAATACGTTTACATAAGTTTATTCAATAGAAATCTGTTGTTACATAGTAACAAAGTTAGTCCGTCCAGCATCAAAATTTCATTACATAATACCAAAAATTCTCGGTGAATTTGAAAATGCACTCCGAAAGCAAAGCGTAATCAAAACGTAGTATGGAGTTGTTTTGTGAACCATACATAGAATCAAATTCGACAATATCGAACGACAACAAAAACATAAACTGTAAAGGAGAAACAAGTGTAAACAAATGTTAATACTTTTCCGTTATCTACCTCCAGTTTAACCCATCAAGAAAAACGTGCTTTTTGGTTGTTTTCAAAGTTCAATTAGTCATTTGATGGCTTGAATCTCGGAAAATTTACAAATTTGCTTTATCTTTAAAACGGCTTCTTCGGTGCACTGTCACAGTAAAAATAAAATCATGTTTTCCATTCAAACATTTCTCGCTGAACAAAGCTTTTCCTTCAGACCTTTGGAAATCTTTCGGTGGCATAAATCTTGAAAATACCATTAATGAATTTGGTTTCTGGAAAAGACTCGTATCACAAGACGAGAAAAAGATCTGAAGTCTTGATCTGCGTCAGCGATCGAAAATTAAAAACGCTGTCCTACACGCCAGGTTATCGAAAATGAGGTGAGGTGGACAGAAAATCCTCTTTTACGACAACCGCTGGACAGGAGCCGTTACAGTCTGGATTCCTCGGGATGTCAAGCGCTCCACAGGAGGCCCGTCGACCCGACGGTCCAACTTCTTCATGAAAAGCCTAAAGAAAGATACGATGCCTAACGAATTCCCAGAGCTCAATGGGCTCCTCTTGCAGGCGATAGTGTGAAATGAAAGTGTTGCTGGTACCGCTAGAGTCACTCGACGATCAACGGGACGGCAGGTGATACAGGTGATGGGACTTAAGGAGTTAATTGTATTTGGAAACATAATTAATTCAGCAGTTGTAAAAGCTGCCTTTGAGCCCATGGAGTCTTCCACTCTTATTGGCACAATAAAGGGCCTCGCAGTGAACATAATTTTTCAAAATCACATTTAAACAGCACTATGATTTCTCTGGTGATCAACGCAGACGGTGAGCAACTTCTTTCGCGCAATTCTGCTCCAAAACCAGTACAGGAATTTGATGCACTACTCACGGTATTTTTCGTTCTTACCAGGAAATGATAGAAAAATACATGGTGCATAATCAGCAAATTATACGTACAAATATTTTGTACACAGCAACGAAAACGCGTTAGCACTTCTCACAAATCAAAAATGTGCAATGAGCCGCAGGAAAACCACAAGAGCCCCATGCTACTTGAGTGATTTTCGTCGATTAAAATTAGCTGCAAAGATGCATTTCTGTCATCGCCACCTTTTCCCGCTCTTTGGCATTCACATTTTTTAATGCTAAGAGTTCTAGTGGTCACTTGATAGCTCGAATCTCGAAAATTTGATGCTTTATTTTATATCTGAAGTATCCCTCTCAATGCGCTGTGACAGTAAATAGAGTTATGTTCCACATTCAGACATCTTTGCTGGACGGAGCTCTTTTCCTGGATTTTTAGCAATCATTCAATAGTCTGAATGTCAACGATTTGTGTTGTACTTGATTATTAGGAAAAAAATTTTTGGTGCGCTGTAGCAGTCAAAAGGACGTTGGGTCTCGCGATTTCACATTCGGCGCACAATCTTTGCTTCGCTATGGGATGAGACTTTGCAAAACTGGCATCAAACCACCGCGTTTTATAGCTTAACTGTTATTTGGTAGCATAAATCTTGAAAATAATGGAGCTTGGTGTACAGAAACTTTATTCTATCGTTTTGTTTTTTTTTTTACATTCCTTTATTCCATTCCATCGTTTATTCCAATCCATTGTTCAAACATTCTTTTTGAAATTACTCTGAATGTTTATCGCGAGGTTTCAGAAACAGTCGATTCCATGGACCAATTCATAGAATAAATATCAACACCAAGATATCAGGAAATATATACAGCAACATATTGCTATGCACGTTTGTAACGTCATATTAATCCATCAGCTTGTACGGATTGTACAACTGGAATCAATAATTTTATATGAGCGACTAGCTCAACCCCGGTGTAGTACACAGACGAGACGCTTCAGGGAGTACAAAGCTTTGAACAGGCTATTTTTGCAACCGATGAGATTGAGAAGAAAATTGTGCTCGCAAATGAACATTACTTAATGAAACGATTGACGAAGGGGAAATTATTAGATGCTGAAAGCAATAGTTAATAATTTAAAGTACTTCAAATGGATTACAAGACACCTTGTAGAGGCAAGATAATGCTTGAGGTACGAAGAACGGCGCCGTACACTACTGGTCGAATATCATTAATGGAGAGCGATACGAAAATGCATAGTGAAACAGAGGATACCACCTTATTCTATATATCAAAGCTAAGAGAACAACACACAATTGCAATAAATCGCTTCCAGGCTCCGAATAGAGAGAAAGATTACTTCAGTTTAGAAGGTGAAGGTGGTATAGAAAAGTTGATCGGTTGCTTCACATCCATCTGGAACTATACTTATACACTCTTTGTCTCAGCCGTTAAGACCTATCACTCAGTCCTTTCTTCCACATAGACGGTCATACAGGCGGTTCCGAAGCAGTTGGCTACATAATCATAAGGCGAATTTTAGCATATCGCACAGAGTTTTCTATACGACTGACTTCTAGACATCTTTTGATAGCAAAACTTCACCTGTATCACCTGTCGTCCCGTTGATCGTCGAGTGACACGAGCGGGTACCAGCAACACTTCCATTTTTTTGCTATCGCATGCAAGAGTAGCTCAGTGGATCACCCTTGCTCTAGAGATTCGCTGAGCATCATATCTTTCTTCTATAACTTTTGTTAAGAAATCGGAACAGTGGGTCGTTGGTCTTCCTGTAAAGCGCTTGATGATGAAAGGAATACAGTCGGTAACGGCTCTTGTCCATCGGTTGCCGTTGAAGCGCATACGTGTCCGGCCCACCTTATCTTCGATATCCTGGCGTGCAGAATGGTGTCTCTGATTTTCGACCGTTGACGCAGGTCGGAACTTCGGATCCTTTCTCTCATTTGCGAGATACGGGATACTCCTAGCATCGACCTTTCGACTGCGCGTTCGAAATCGCCAAGTGATCTTTCATCCTGCTTACATAGCGACCAGGTTTCTGGTGCATACGTTAGGGCAGGGATAATTGTCAAGTCGAAAAGATGGGCATGGAGTCGGATGTTCTTTGTCCTCTTCACTACATCTTCGATGCTTTTAAACGTTCCCCAAGCCGCTCGTTTCTTCCTGCTCAACTCTGGAGCTAGGTCGTTCATCATGTTGATTTCACGACCTAGATAGAATTAACTTGAACATAGGGAGATTGTCGTTCCGTTGAGCGTGAATGGGGAATTCGGAACAAATCCGTTCCTCATGAACATAGTTTTCGTTAGATTTAGTTGATGATCAATCTTTCCACAGGCGTTGCCGTAATCGGTCAACATCGTTCCGCTAGGCTGACGTTTGGTGTTATGACGACGATCTCATCAGCGAAGCAAAGATGGTTTAATTGTCAACCGTCAATTCTCACTTCTGTATTATCCCATTCTAACGTTCGCGTGACGTTCGCATGAGCGGTACTTACTTTGTTTATAAAAAAGGGCATTTATACAGCTACCTTAAGATTTGTATTTGATACACCTTTGTTTTCATCTTTAGTTTTGTGGTCTCTTTTTTCTATAAACTCCCTTCCATCTTTTCTGTAATAAAAATTCCATCCAAGTAATTAGAGATGCGGACTCGTGCGGAGAAAATGTGGATTGACAAATATTCATTTCATTTACGTACGACTCCACCAAGCTTTACGAAAATATCTCAGTGAATAGGTACGTACTCAATTCAGCTATGAATGACAGTGATGTGGCTTTAGTGACGTGCCGAACCTACATAAATTCTCGCTATCTGATTGTAAAAAGTAGGGTAAGTTGCTAAATCGCGGACAGCAGAGTGTACTGTGAAGTCCTTTCGTGCTTACATTGGCGGCTCGATCTAGCGTTTCTGAGTAAACATCTCTGCCCTATTTTAAATATCAGCATGGTACTTGCACGAGAGAGCAAAAAGAAACCTTAATTAGGGCGACTCTACAAGTCAGTGTATAGACAAATTATGCATTTGATAGTTTCGTCAGTGCAACGAATAAAGTAAAATCCTACCGCGTGCTCAAGAGACATCAATGGCTCAATATCATGTCTTCATTCATATGATGCAGCATGCAGCTACGGAAAATGCACCCGAAATCAGACTACCTTTTTCAGTTTGGTTTTTAAGAATGCTGCTATGACAGTTAGCTCAAACAAACATTTTTAGCTGTGGAGAATCACATGCGCTGAAGAAGCTAAAGAAATCAAAAAATCTTTCAGCTTTTACTGCTCCTTCAGATACACTTTAATCAATTTGTCTAGGCGAGAGATGGGTTGAAAGCAAATTACAGATGGTTTCCAGGTGGGGCAAAGTGGAGAGAATCGGTTGCCGAGTAAGTAGTTAAGTTACCAGGCTTGCTATTGAAGATTGAAGAAGCTCTTAATTTGGAGCGATCAAGGAACTTTCCTCAGTAAAAAGTACTTTTCAGGTCGATGGCATCTAGACTTTAATTTCTATCGACGGAAAGGGGACTGCGCATGGAGTGACACATTAGTACGTTCTTGCTAAATGTATATGTTATTGTGATTACTCTAAAATCTTAATCATTCATCGTTCAGTGGTTATGTCAGTCTTTCAAACATATTTATATAGCGAACTTTCTGCTTGCATCACCTATCATCCTAACAATGAGGATATGTGTTGATTAGAGCTTCTCAGAAAGCTCGTTTTCTTGCTCAGCGAAGGACATATCATTTGCCTACGCGGCTTTCCAGAATAGAAATTTCCAAGGAATAAATTCGTCTGTTGCTACACTTCCTCTACAAATTGGGTGAGAACACCTGTGATATTTATCGACAAATCTGCAAGACGTATCACCTGTATCACCTGTCGTCCCGTTGAACGTCGAGTGACTCGAGCGGTACCAGTAGCTGTTCCATTTTTCCTCGCGTGCAAGATTAGCCCAGTTGGTCCTCCTCGCTCTAGAGATTCTCTGACCATCATATCTTTCTTCCATCGCTTTCGTGAAGAAATCGGACCAACGGGTCAGTGGTCTTCCTTTAGAGCGCGTGACGTCCCTAGGAATACAGTCGGTAACGGCTCTCGACCATAGGTTGTCGTTGAAGTGCATCACGTGTCGGGCCCACCTTATTTTCGATATCCTGGCGTGTAGAACGGCGTCTCTAATTTTCGATCGTTGACGTAGATCGGAACTTCGGATCCTTTCTCTCATTTGCGAGATACGGGATACTCCTAGCATCGACCTTTCGACTGCGCGTTCGAAATCGCCAAGTGATCTTTCATCCTGCTTACATAGCGACCAGGTATCTGGTGCATAGTTAGGGCAGGGATAATTGTCGAGTCGAAAAGGTGGGCACGGAGTCGGATGTTCTTTGTCCTCTTTACTACATATTCGATGCTCTTAAACGTTCCCCAAGCCGCTCGTTTCCTCCTGCTCAACTCTGGAGCTAGGTCGTTCATCATGTTGATTTCACGACCTAGATAGACGTGACTGGAGCATTCGGAGATTGTCGTTCCGTTGAGCGTGAATGGGGATTCGGAACACATCCGTTCCTCATGAACATTGTTTTCGTTAAATTTAGTTGTAGACCAATCTTTCCACAGGCGTTATCGAAATCGGTCAACATTCGTTCCGCTTAACTGTTGTTGGAGTTATGGTAACGATGTCGTCAGCAAAGCGAAGATGGTTTAATTGTCGACCGTCAATTTTCACTCCCAATCGTTTCATTCTAATTTTCGCATGACGTTTTGCAGGGTGGCAGTGAATAATTTTGGCGAAATTGTATCGCCTTGTCGAACCCCTCTTCTTATGTCAGTCGTGGTACTGTTGTAGAATGGAGATATTTTGGTTGTGAAATCTTTGTAAAGCTCACGAAGAATCATTATGTACCGAGTAGAGACTCCATGGTTATCCAGAACCTCTATAACCGCTTCTGTTTCCACTGAATCAAAGGCTTTCTTCAGATCGGTGAAAGTGAGACAGAGTGGTTGTTGTACTCTCGTGAAACTTCAATGAGTCTTGTAATCGTGTGGATGTGGTCTATGGTACTAAATCCTTTTCGGAACCCTGCTTGTTCGCATGGCTGTCCTTCGTCCAGTATTTTATCAGTCCTGTTCAGGATGACTCGAGTAAAGAGTTTATAGACAACGGACAGCAAGCAGATTGGGCGATAATTGCCTACGTCGTGAGGTCTTCCTTTTAGAACAACAATACGGTCTTGCTTGTCTTCCATTGAATAGGGACCATGCATTCTGACAGGTAGCGAGTGAACAGCCGAGCCAGGGTGTTGATGAGAACTGGCGGCAGGTTCTTCAGGTGTTCTGGTCTAATCCTGTCTGGACCGGGTGTTGTTCTGTTCTTACCGACGATATAGCATGTCGGATTTCGGAAGGGAGGAGCGGTGGGATAACATAATCGTCCTCTTTCAATTCATTTGACGGTAAGAAGGCATGGCTGGCGAAGAGATCCGAGTAGTATTGGTGGATGATTTTCTCCATAGCCCTTCTCGAAGCTATAAGTGTCCCGTCAGAGTATCGGAGTGCAATCATCTTGGTCTTATAGATGGCGAAGCCTCGCTGGGCTTTGCGAATGCTCTTCCCAGTTTCTGCAGCTTCTGCCATAGCTGCTGCTCTTCTCTCTTTGAAGTCTTCGTTTATCGCTTCTCTGCAGCGTTTCGGAAGATCGGACGTAAGGATTCGGTTGCCTGTAGCTCGTGCGATTCCGTCGTTCAGCCGTGCTGCGGAGACAAGCGTCTCTTCGTGACCCTAGGACTCTCGGCTTTTGTAGCGTTAACGTGAAGATATTCAACGAGTCGATCGTATTCTTCGTCAATGTTGTCGACAACGGTATCTTTCCAAGAGCCGACTAATGCTTTGCATATATCCCAGTTTATGATAGTTCTGGGACTTCGTTGTTTGAATTTAGCGGTTTTCTCTCCTCTCCTCGAAAAACGGAAAGTTGCGCGAACGAGGCGATGGTCGGATCCCGTGTAGAACTTAGGAACAAGCGACATCGGTTAGGCAAAGTCTTCGATTTATTAAGATGTGATCCATTTCGTTATGGTACTCTCCATTGGGAGACTCCCACGTCCATCGCTGAGAAGAGGCTTTTGGAATTGCGAGCTACCATGAATGGTTTGGGTCGTCATGATAAACTCAGGCAGCCTCTCACCCTGTTCATTCCATTCTAGCCCGTGGGTCCCTATGTGACGTTCTTTAGACGTTTTCTTGATCCAATTTTCGCGTTAAAATCTCCGACAATGACCTTGAATAATGTATGATCTTCTCTGAAGAATTTTTCGAGGTCCATATTAACGCTTCGACTTCGTCTTCGTCGTAGCTTGATGTTGGTGCGTAAGCAATGAAGATGGTCGAAGGCGGCATAGAACCACATCTCTTCAACCGTAATCGTCCGGTACGGGTTGTTAGTTGCTCGAAAGAATCAATGTTCTTGATCAAATTCGTTAACGGGGACGCCAACGCCGCCGAAACCTCTGCGATCGCATGTTCCAAGGAACAGGTTTTCTCCGGTGTCATAAACAGCGTGAAAACGATAGCGTCTTCTCGTCTCAGCCAGGCCAATGACGTCGTACCTTATTCTTCTTGCTCGAATCAATAGATCTTCTAGAGCGGATTCGTGAGCAAGGGTTCTTGCGTTGTAGGTACAGAACGTCATTTTAGTCCGTTTCGATCTTGGCAGCCTAGTTCGGTCCTAAGATTTTAGCAGCTTCTCCGTACTCGTCCTACCTGGCGCTGCAGCACACCAGGGGCTCTTTCGGGGTCAGGGGAATGCCCATATTTGTTACTGTTTTTGGCATTTTGATACCCAAAGTATAGCTTGCCAGGCTCTAAACGTGGGGCTGGGTACTCAAGAGTAGCTTGCCAGTCTCTCTCGGAGGAGCGGGAGGAGCTTATTTGTTGGAGGCGACTCCTAACCGCCTCCCATGTACTTCCCAGCCGCTTGATTGCAGGCTTTTGGCCGACTTGACTCGTAGAAATAGAGTCTTGTCAAATCGGCGCTGCAGAAGCAGGGAGCTCGTTCCATGAATCCATCTGCGTCTCTGGGAAGCACACGGTCGCTTTTGGTTCGCGTTTTATTCCCCTATCCACCACCTGGAGACGCGCCACGTGCCCTCGCGACTAACCGGGCGGGATACCTCAAAGAGGGAGGTCCGTGGCTGCAAGACGTATGGTGACAAAAATTGCGATAGTTATAGCAAACCTCCCAACGGAGTTTTGCAATCTTTTCGGGAATTACATGATAATTTAGGCAACGCAAATGGTCTACGACCTTAGAGAGCAAGTGGTATCGCAGAGGTTCGAGGACCTTAGACAGAAATGTTCCAAGTGACGAGGGCGGCACCCAGCTGCCACCAACCTCAACAGTCAGTTCGATCGCGGGTCATCATCCGTACGGTCGTCTGACGTCACCCGGACCACCTCACCTCAAATCATAATTGATCCATCATTGCTCTCTCCACACAATCTCGTTGTCTTGTAACTAATTGCTTTCATAAGGTTGCATTCATACAACTCAGATGAATTCAATAGAACTGTGAGCGGAACATAGTACTTCCGTGGCGGAGCAAACTCACTTTGGCTATGCTCGGCCCACCACCGCGGTTTAGGGATTCTGCCCATATCTAATCACTAGCGACCCCACTGCTAACACTATATACTCACCCACTGGATCTCGCCGCCGGTGTTTCTACTTCGGGGCGAACATAGCAACCCCAAACGGTCTCTGCCGCTTAGTCATGCTTCGTCAATTACAATAACATCGTCAATCACAATAACATGGTCATTTGTCATAACATTGTCACATGCAATAACATTATCACTTACAATAACATCATCACTTCCAATAACATTATCACTTGTCATAACATTGTCACATGCAATAACGCTTACAATAACACCGTCAGCTACAATAACACCACTTGCCATAATGTTGCCTACGATAACATTCATAGTATCGTCTCATCTTCTTCTTGGTACTTCTCATCAATCGGTCACACATATTGACTTACGCATATGTTCGCAAAACGATATGTCGTAATCATGTATTTATTATTGAATTATCATTATAGTAATGCATGTATATTATAGGTTGTTTGGTTCTACCACATTGTTTAGTACCACGCCATTATTTCGTTACATCCTATTGTTTGATATAACCCGCAAAAACCACTGAACCTTCACAATACATTATGAATCCACTGAACCACCACGTATAATTTAGTACATCGGCTACAAACCGTTTGCTACAATAATTCACACTTAGGAGCATCCACCGTACAGCCCGGACTTGGCGCAGATTATACATCACTTATTTCGTTCGATAGCGCACTTTCGGAGAGACAAGAACTCTCAAAATGTTTCCGAACCAAAGGATTACGAGTTCCATCGGAGCGGGGTCTTTATGCTGCCGGATATGTGGCTGAATTATCTTGATGTGGAAGATTACTACATCTATTTTATTTATTTGATCCGTCTTCACACTTTTATTCTTTTTTTCACTGTGCGCATCCCAGTAGTTCTAGCAATTAATTCGTTTGTTCCCCTTCTTTTTGAACGTCGTAGAAAACTGGTTGAGCGAGTCTCCTTGCAATCTCGAGATAGCCTGGCTGTGGAGTTCCATGAGGCGTTGTTGTTCACTATTGAAGAGAGTGGGGGCCTGAAGCTTGACTCCATGTGTGCTGTAACGAGTACCACGACCATTCGGCGACAGTGCCCCCGGAAGATTACTGCTTCGGCTATTAACTCGCCTTTTGTTTAAGCTCAATTGATGTTCAAGTTTTTTTCTCTTTGTTGTTTCGAAAATACTGCGGATCGTTTTCTACAATCTATTAGTTTGTGAGAATCATTACAATTTACTTTCGTCTCTGCCAAGGCTACATAGCATGTTCAAGGTCGTCTAGTTATGTGCATCATCAGATCCTTGGCTTGTCGAGAAAGCGAGCACTTGCAGCTTGTTGTGACATCCATAATTTTGTTCATAGTTACAATTCTAGATGAAATGTCAAACTTCTACGCAACTTGATCTCGTAACTAGTAAATACGAGTTGAATGCTGAAAATCGCATTTTAAATTTAAGGAAGGTTCAATCTGTCCAACCTATCGTTTGAATCACTTCAAATTTGTTATATTCACAAATTTCCAGTGATTTAGTAAGCTTCTGCTCATATAGCTGCAGATCTCTTACTCGAGCAGTCGTGTCGTAGGACGCGTTACTTCGATACGTCGTAAACATCAGTTTGTGTGGAAATATCGAATGTCTGTACGAATAAAGACATTCTAACAAGCCACCACACTTGGAAGTACTGCAAGTATAACACTAGGAGAAATATTCGACATATTTTTTAGGTCTTTAAGACCGTTAGAGCAAAATAGCTGCGCATTTGAAGCTCCGCAAATAAATCTTCCAACCTAATCATATTTTTCGGAGGAGCATCATGTATTTGTTTCAGTTGGGCGCGATACACATGGAAAAATCATACTAACCTCATGTAGTGCTTAAGGAGGATCCGTATCGAAAATGTTTCGTCCTCGAACAATTTAGTACCATGAATATCTTCCTTGATTGAGGTAATACCACGAGGATGCTATAACACTTTATTCGGCTAGCATTTCAACGCCCTTGTCGTCTTCAGAACCTTATCTGAGACAGTTGACGACAATCCTGAGTGTCTATGTTGCACATTAGGATACTGCAGAATGAGGTTACTTTAATCGATTGACACCCCACAATACAATTCGACTTGAACCACGACGAAGACGAACGACTCTAGACAATCGACTCATCATCGACTCTGAAGAAGTTTGTGCTCCTGAAATAAATTAATACGATAAGACTGATAATTTTGCAATTCTGTCACAAAATACATGCATACAAGGCATAACAGTTGGACGTTGCGTTCGTACAGCGTTATAAGCAGGTTCGCACATAAACAAATAATGCTCACATGAGGGAACCTAAGCAGGCTTTTAATTACACAGCCCTGTAAGAGGTTCTCAATTATTATATCGAGTTATGAGCTGAAACCAGAATTTTTTTCTCATGGCACTGAATAGAATGCAATATGCTTCAGTTCAATTTGACTGCTGCACGATTGAAGCTCTTGTCAGTATGTGTTCTATGATCTTTCTCCCTTGTGTGGGATTTGTTGATATTATACGGGTACTGTTTCATTTTGCATTATCTTCGTGACTTGTAAATTGGTATATGTTCCAGAAAAAAAAAGTGTTTGAAGCACTTGAAAAATTTCAAATCTCTTCTGCTCAATTCTACATCCTCTTACTATCCCAGAATTTTTCTACGTATCTGTAATACATGTAAATCTCCTATTCACAATCGCAGCTCTATGACTGAGAAATACTTTACTACTGCTACAGTAATCTTCTCTAGTTCAATATTACTCATTTTCCAGATTAATTCTATGAACTGCGTTTATTCTCTGCCGCACTTTACAAAAAAATAAGTCGTTGATATTTTTCGAATTTTTGTAGCACTCACCCATTGGTCTCCGTCTTTATAGGTTTTGCCTTCGTACGTACCAGCCAGAGCACCACTAAATAATAGACAGATATAAAAGCAGTTCATTGTGTTAGGCTTCGCCAACAGCACTGTTTTCTGTATCACAAAAACTGTGTAGAGTGTCACGAATTTACAAAGCAATCAAAGATTCTACATGCGCCGTAATTCGCAATAGGTAAATCGCTTCGGTGAATGCTTAAATCTGGATGCATCATACTTTAGTGGAAATTTAGCATCATTTAACAATGCGAAGAAGAGTTTTGGGCAGAGTGAGAGGAACAAAACATTATATGAGCTCAAAATTTTTGAGAGAAAAGATTTTTTGAGGTGTTTTTCTCCATAAAAACTAAAGCTACCTTGCCCATCACGTTATATATTGCTTTGTTTTGTAATACTGTAAAGTAATACGCTAAATTGTGACGGTCACCAGAATCACGCTTCAGTGATAATGTATTACGTTTTTGTGCTGAACCGCGACGTTCAGCTGAATTTTCTTCGTTCTGGTGTGTTGGCTCAAAAGAAAATTTATCATCTCAACGCTGCTGGGAATGTTCTCGAGAATAGCGAACTGTCGGTCGCTTATTAATAAATCGATAGGCTCAGCTCATGTTATTTCACTGCCCCAATATTTCTGGGGCTGTGGCTTAGAATACACTCCTTCTGATGAAATGTTATTCATCGTATGCACGTGTTGCGATGTGGTTGAAGGTGCCTTGCTTCACAATCGTGATGGCCATTTCAACCTCTCATCCGCAGCTCATTGAACCTTCCCACTCGTCTACGGTATGATAATTTGCAGAACACTTTTCTGGAAGATCGAAAGACGCTGTTATGAGACCGACCGGTAAGCTTCATGTCATGTCAAACACTTCAGTAGACGCACGCAGAAGAACATATACTCTTTTTTACGTTCCTTCATTGATCCGTATTCACAGTGTTTTTCTCATTATGCAAATCCCAGTACTTCTTTCATTCAAATGGTTTTTTTCTTTCCTTCTTGAACGTTACAGAAATCTGGTTGAGCTTGTTTACTTGTAATCTCAAGCGAATGCCTGACTGTGGCGTTCCATTGTTGACGAGTGTGGGGGCGGAGTTTAGCCTAGACGCTCCGTGACGAGCACCATAGCCAATAGGCCACGACGCCCTCCTCCCCTTCTCCCAAAGAAACATATAACAGAGAATAATTTCAAGTAGAAGTTGCTGTCCTTGAGTATAAATGCGAAATTTCGGAATGAACAACTTTCAAAGCGTTTGAATACAAAAAATCAAAATATGTCGCTTGCATGAGTGCCTTGTAATCAAGCGTGATCTCGCTCCGTATATCAAACGGCTGTTTTGATTGAACCAAGAATGTCCAAGTAAGAATTTGTGTCACTGACCTCCATTAATAATTACAAGATCTTGAGACAGGGAAATAGTGATAATTTGGAACAAACTGTATACAACTCATCAACATTTATATGCTATGGTAGTTGTACTTGAGGTAGAAGATGTTTGACTGAGTGAATTTTATGTCATATCGACTTTTTAGTATATTAATGAATACGAGACAGCTGGAACGTAAACAGTTGCTAGTTTGAATGAATCTGAACAAAAACGTGTCTAATTGATGATAATAGCAATATTGTTCATGTGAGCTGAAACTAATAATTAGTCGCTTTTAACGGATGCCAAGTGTGGTGCGATGTACCTCTAACAACTGCAGCATATGCGTCAATTTTTCGGTAGAAATGAGAATTGAGCGATCAAGGACATGGTACGATTGGAAAGAGTTTGCTTTATCAATTTGTAATGCGCATATGTACTCCACTATTCACTAGGTGTTATTGTCGCTAGTAACACCTGTATCACATGCATCATCTGTCGTCCCCTTAATCGTCGAGTGACCCGAGCGGGCAATAGCAACACTTCCAATTTTCCGTATCGCGTGCAAGAGAGCAGAATGGGTCCTCCTTGCTCTAGAGATTCGCTGAGCGTCATATCTTTCTTCTATGACTTTCGTGAAAAAATCGGACCTCCTTCATCACTGCAGAGCGCTTGCTATCCCGAGGATTCCAGTCGGTAACGGCTTTGGTCCATCGGTTGTCGCTGCCGTGCATCATATGTCCGGCCCACCTTCTTTTCGATATCCTGGCGTGTAGAACGGCGTCTTTGATCTTCAATCGTTGACGTAGGTCGGAACTTCACATCCTTTCTCTCATTTGTGAGATACGAGGTACTCTTAGCATCGAGCTCTCGACTGCGCGTTCAAAAACGCTAAGTGATCATTCATCCTGTTTACGTGACGATTAGGTTTCTGCTGCATAATTTAGGGCAGGATTAGTCATTGTGTCGAAAAGGTGGGCACGGACTCGCATGCTTTTTGTCCTCCTCACTAGATCCTCGATGCTTTTTAACTTCCCCAAGCCACTCGTTTCCTCCTGCTCAACTCTGGAGCTAGGTCGTTCGTCATGTTGATTTCACGACCTAAATAGATGCAGCTGGAGCATTCGGAGACGTTCGTTTCGTTGAGCGTGGATGCTGCATTCAAAACCCATGTGTTCGTCATACACATCGCTTTTATTAGATTTAATTTTAGGCCAATATCTCCACAGACACTGTCGAAATCTGTCAAGATTCTGTCCGCTAGGCTGATGCTTGGTGTTATGAGGACGATATCATCAGCGAAGCAAAATTGGATTAATTGTCGATCGTCAATTTTCACTCCCATATCGTCCCATTTTGATGTTCACATGACGTTTTGAAGGGTAGCAGTGAATAATTTTGAAAATTGTTTCAGCTTGTCAAACTCCTCTTCTTACCCATGATGATATTGCTGTACAATGGCGATATTTTGGACGTAAAATTTTATATAGCCCATGAAGGGCCGTTATATACCAAGTAGGGACGCCCTAGTTATTCAATGCCTCTATAACCGCTTCTGTTGTCACTGAATTAAAGGCACTTTTCAGATGGATGAACTTGAGACAGAACAGTATTTTGTACTCTCGTGAAACTCCGATCAGTCTTGTGATCGTGTGGATTTGGTCTGTCGTAAATCCTCTTCGGAAACCTGCTTTTTCGCATGGCTGACCTTCGCACGGTGTTTTGCCAATCTTGTTTAGAATGACTCGAGTGAAGAGTATATAGACGACGGACAGCAAGCATATTGGGCAATAAGTTTCTGCAGCGTGAAGGTCTCCTTTTCGACTTCATATGATGTCAGAATATACTGGTTATAAACGACGTTTTAAGGATACGATGCTTTGATACCCAATATTGTTGAGTGGTGTGTAAAATTATAACGTCAGGTGAAAATCGAACCCCCATTCCATTCTTTTCGTGAGGGGTGAAATGCGTGTTCTATTCCCATCTGATGTCAAAGTTTTGCAAGCCACAACATCATTGAATCTTGAATTCTTTCTGGGCTTCGAAAACGGCAATACAAAGTGAAACTAAAAAGTGTGAGCTCACAAAACGTTAGAAAAAGTTTCTTATACAATTACAGTACAAAAAACCTCAAGATCTCTGCAAAGTGAGAAAACAATCTCCAAATGAAAAATTGATATAAGCGAGAGAACGCTCCGAGTTCTAAAAACGTATTTTGATTTCAGAGTGCTGCATTACACCATGATGTCCTCGCCAAAATCCAAGTATGCCATTGAAATTTTGATATTTAAGCTGTCGAGAAAATACTAAAAGTCTAGAAAAGCAGAAATTTTACAAGGTTAGAGCAGTGTGAAAATTATAGTTTCTGTTGAGAACCCCATTTAATGTGCTGTATAAACTTAACTTTTTTCTCTCTTCCGTGCTACAAAAGCTGTCCTAAGATTAACGTTAGCTGTTCTTTGAGCTTTTATTTTTCAACTATCTGCAACAGCATAATGTTAAAGGATGGGGGGAGATAAAAAAAAACTGGTCGAGCGAGAGGTTCGTTAGTGTGGAAGAGAAAATCTGGAGTAGCAAGAGTTGCGGTCAAAGATATCTGAGAACATTGTATGGAATTATTGGCACATAATATAGGCCCGTGTGGCACACACCGAATAATTTTTGGCTTTTATGAAGCAAGGCGCACAAATTTCGCCCGTCATAAGCCATGAAGAATTAATTTTGGACAGTTGTGTGCGATATCTCAATTCTGAATTCCATAACACAAAACTGAATCATTTGCCGTTGGAAGAGTTTGACATTTTTAGAACTAATCTATTAAGTTAGTTTCTTGATAAGCAGATCTGAGGTTGTTCATATTTAGTGAATGGAATAATAACACGGCAAGATAACGATACAATGGCTAATGTTTTGGAAGTTTTGTCTACTTCAAAGCTTGCAGAGACCAATTCACAACGTACATCCAAGCTCTGAAGACAGCGAGTAGCCAAAAAGTCAGCCATCGAACTACTAGTGATGTTAATGCTACTACTATACCGACACTAGGACGGACGATTGCAGAGAGGTTGTTGAAACCTAAAGGCCATTACAAAATGCCTAAAGCGCAATAAAGCAGAGCGATGATTTCTACTTATAATGCACATATACTTGCATACTTAGATACGTAGATGGTCCGTCTTCACTAGTTGTGCGGATCCCAGCACAGAATCCAAATGGTATATTGCTGGTCGTGCTTATATATCGTTGGTTTCTTGATGTAACCTTGCAAAGGCTTCTTCAGGTCTTCATGATGTAATTTTCAAGGAGGGGCTTCGACGATGGATCCTCGGCCGGGCCTACTACTAATTGATTCGGAGATGGTGTTAGACCGAAATCAAAGGCAGAAACAGAAAGTTAACCGACCGCTCACGGATGATGTAGAAGCAGAAATCCTATACACTTGCATACGAATCCTTTTATAAGGTCCTGGTAATGCAACTAAAGACAAGGCACGATGGCCATCGTCTCCACTGAGACGAAAAGATGCCGATCATTTCACACTGCTAGTAACCCCGGTGGAGGAATCTTTCTCGAAGCGGGCGATAGGAGAGAAATCGGTGCCGTTTCTGTTCTCATAAACGTAAATATGACTATGAAATTACATCCACTTGAACAACTAACAGTCAGGATCGCGACCTCGATCATTATCGTCAGTTGCGCACTAAAATCAAGCTATGACGAAAATGGAGTGGGAATATTCTATATGGTTTTTCAGAGAGGAATACCCTTTATCCGTAGTTATAGCTATCAATGGAGATTATAACGCAAAAGCCGGCGACAGAAAAGCCCAAAGCACGTTACGTCGGAACAAACAGCTTACAATGGGACAAACTGAGTGAGAAATTGTGAAAGTTCGATGAGGTAACTCACAATTCCAGAATCTGCACTCATAACGGTGGAAGAGGGAGTCATGACGAAGTCGGCCACATTCCAAATTTGATTATTCTGCCTGACTGATGCACATTTTATCTCATAATATTGAATATAATCGGATCATCACCAACTCCAGCGCAACATTCCATTTTTTCAGTAAGGGTACACATCGGTTAAGCTTGACTGCGAGATCTAAGACGACAGTGGACGTGAATTGAATTAAATCATTATTCGACTTTGAGAAAGATGTCTGCATTGGCAATAGAAAAGCTCAAAGCTCTCGACGCTGATCAGTTTCTGAGAGACGCGCCATGTATTCTCTTAATTTCTAGTTCTCTTTGACGTAGTTAAATGCACTCGTTATGGCCTACTGGTGCGTCGAACCAGTGCCGCTTGTCCCTCTAGACAAGTTTGCATCAATTACCCACTCAGGAGGGATGAAAGCTTGTTGAGTTATGTGCGCTAGGTCGAACCATCGACCTTGTGTGGGAGGCAGGGTACCTCTAACCACTGTGTCACATGCGCTTTATTTCTAATACTAGCATTATCATACCTTTATTTCAAGTGTTTTCCTAAGACCAGGCTCAAACTTAGTAGATCCCTTCATTATTACTTGAGCCAATATGTCACGTGGTTTGGTGAGGGCCCTTATATAGCCCGCTACACGTGTTTCGACCTTGCAGTCTCGTCAGTCGTGCAGAACCCGTCGTTCTTGAATCTTTTTATCAACCAATCCTTTCGTGGTCTGCTCTGCCTACAGAGAGGTATCGAAGACGAGCGATTTACAATGAAATTTAGCGTGGTCTTAGGAAAACACTACAGATAAAGGTTTAATATTATGAACATGCAAGCCAAAGAGCAATCTAGTGTAAAACACTGTAAGTTTGATGATATTTTCACTCTCTTCGATACCTCTCCGTAGGGAGAGCAGACTCCTCGAGAGGATTGGCCAATAACAAGGTCGAAAGACGACGAGTTTTGCCCGACTGACGAGACTGTAAGGTCGAGACACGTGTATCAGACTGTACAAGGCCCCTTGCCAGACCACGTGACATATTAGCATCGCCAAAAAACACGATTAGCCTATTCTAGATCTATGGTGTTCCCAGCTATAGCTTTCAGAAAGGGAATGAAAAAAGAATCATCTACGACTGCTACTTGGACCTGTCCAATAGTGACGCCGTCCTACCAGTGTACCAGATAGAAGATATATTCATCGGTCCGCAGGCTTTTTCCTTCCAAAGTCCGATGTGTTACTTCGTCAATGAAAAATCGTGCAACCGGAACACACTTGGAACATTTCATCACACCTCACCAACGCAAAGACTTAGTTCTTTGCATCTGACCACTCCAAATTTAACTTTGCTAGGCAGTGAAAAGCTAGCAAGATTACGTTAAAGTCCAAAAACATTTCCTCACTGTCTTATTTTAGGTTACTTGAGGAAGGCATTCGGTTCACTTGAAAAAGAATCAGTCACAGAAACTTTGAACAGCCAAGGAGTGCGTACTCAGTGCATAACGACTCTTCGTGAGCTTTCTAAGATTTCACAAATACTTTAATATTACTACATTTGACCTGTAACGCATTTTTATTTCACCGTATGAATCTCAATATAAGTAGCATTCAATCCATTTTCCGTCTTACCAGAAACGATATATAATACTGGATAAATGCTCTCTTTTCAATTTTGAGAGTAGGCAGGCTGACGTATCAGTAGGGCTTTCGCTAATGATTGTCGGGGAGTACTATGGGTGGAAATCAGCACCCGCACCGCGCCGCGCCGTGCTTTACAACCACTCAGCAATTTGCGCCCCAGATCTTTTTGACTTTATGACTTCAATTGATCTGTAATCGCAATGTTTTTTTCACTGTGCAAATCCCAGTACTTCTAGCATTCAATTCGTTTTTTCGTCTTCTTTCTGAACAGCGTAGAATACTGGTTGAGCGAATCTCCATACACTCTCTAGGATAGCCTTGCTGTGGCGTTCCATAGGACGATGTTGTTGACTGCCGGAGCGAAGAGGGGTAGGGGGTAGAGCCCGGCTCCACGCGAGCCGTGATCAACATCACAACCACTCGGCAACGGAGCCCCGCCCACATATTCCATAAATAAAACTTCCAAGGCAGCGATGCAGTGCCAAAAGGCAATTTTCTATTGGCAGTGCCGAGGCCGAAGAGAAGTCGGCTTTCCAAGTCATAGTGCGCTTTTCGATAGCCGAATGACACAGTCTGGTGCAGAATGGATGACCCTGTGAAAAACAAAATGCTATTTATGGACATTTACTACCATCAGTACTCAAGATTTTTACTGCAATTCTCCGGTTCATTCCTCTTCCAGCCGCTATCGGAAAGAGTGAGATCTGGGTTCGAATCCCGGCTGACGCAAACGTTTTTGCACAGTACTCCACATATTGGGTAAACTATAAAGATTCACGTTTTGTCCGGTTTGAAAGACTATCATCTTTGCATCGCATGGCGCCTATAAAGATAATGTCGACACATATACATTAATATTTTAAAATTCTTTTCAGATAATAATGAAAGAATCCGAACATAAGAGGAATGAACCGGAGAATTGCAGTAAAAATCTTGAGTACTGATGGTAGTAAATGTCCATAAATAGCATTTTGTTTTTCACAGGGTCATCCATTCTGCACCAGACTGTGTCATTCGGCTATCGAAAAGCGCACTATGACTTGGAAAGCCGACTTCTCTTCGGCCTCGGCACTGCCAATAGAAAATTGCCTTTTGGCACTGCATCGCTGCCTTGGAAGTTTTATTTATGGAATATGTGGGCGGGGCTCCGTTGCCGAGTGGTTGTGATGTTGATCACGGCTCGCGTGGAGCCGGGCTCTACCCCCTACCCCTCTTCGCTCCGGCAGTCAACAACATCGTCCTATGGAACGCCACAGCAAGGCTATCCTAGAGAGTGTATGGAGATTCGCTCAACCAGTATTCTACGCTGTTCAGAAAGAAGACGAAAAAACGAATTGAATGCTAGAAGTACTGGGATTTGCACAGTGAAAAAAACATTGCGATTACAGATCAATTGAAGTCATAAAGTCAAAAAGATCTGGGGCGCAAATTGCTGAGTGGTTGTAAAGCACGGCGCGGCGCGGTGCGGGTGCTGATTTCCACCCATAGTACTCCCCGACAATCATTAGCGAAAGCCCTACTGATACGTCAGCCTGCCTACTCTCAAAATTGAAAAGAGAGCATTTATCCAGTATTATATATCGTTTCTGGTAAGACGGAAAATGGATTGAATGCTACTTATATTGAGATTCATACGGTGAAATAAAAATGCGTTACAGGTCAAATGTAGTAATATTAAAGTATTTGTGAAATCTTAGAAAGCTCACGAAGAGTCGTTATGCACTGAGTACGCACTCCTTGGCTGTTCAAAGTTTCTGTGACTGATTCTTTTTCAAGTGAACCGAATGCCTTCCTCAAGTAACCTAAAATAAGACAGTGAGGAAATGTTTTTGGACTTTAACGTAATCTTGCTAGCTTTTCACTGCCTAGCAAAGTTAAATTTGGAGTGGTCAGATGCAAAGAACTAAGTCTTTGCGTTGGTGAGGTGTGATGAAATGTTCCAAGTGTGTTCCGGTTGCACGATTTTTCATTGACGAAGTAACACATCGGACTTTGGAAGGAAAAAGCCTGCGGACCGATGAATATATCTTCTATCTGGTACACTGGTAGGACGGCGTCACTATTGGACAGGTCCAAGTAGCAGTCGTAGATGATTCTTTTTTCATTCCCTTTCTGAAAGCTATAGCTGGGAACACCATAGATCTAGAATAGGCTAATCGTGTTTTTTGGCGATGCTAATATGTCACGTGGTCTGGCAAGGGGCCTTGTACAGTCTGATACACGTGTCTCGACCTTACAGTCTCGTCAGTCGGGCAA